>JARYGA010007965.1:0-202656 GCA_030545235.1 Helianthus tuberosus | reverse complement strand
TTCCTTATTGCTACATACCAGGGACTTTCATACATATAGACATACTTTAAAAGTTTATACATACTCACATACACATGAACTCGCTCAACTTTTGTTGATTTTTCAAACTACATGTATTTCAGGAAACTAGTGGATCTGGAAGGGTATGTATGTGTTGTCAAGCTGCGTTTCAATAAAAGATGTTATCCATGATTGTCGATTTTAAGGGGTGTATCTTAATCCTGGACGGGATACACGTCTCTAAACTCTAGTTTTATTTAAGTACTTTTGTTGAGTCTTTGTGAACTCGTTTAAGCACGTCATGGTTTGTAACTTTATTTGGTATTGATGTTTTCAAACAATGGTATTGTGGTAGTTTTCTAAACTTTTTTAATGGATAAGCATCCCATGTTTCTATCATATAGCATTGTTGTGATTGTTGCTATGGTATTAAGAGGTCACACCAAATAAACCACGCTTCCGCAAAAGTCAGGGTGTGACATACATACAGTAAGCAAAACCTTGAGAGTTTTGATAACATGCATCTAGGGCCTTTGGAGAATTTATGTCAAAATCCATTAAAGGTCATTACCTAGGAACTGCGACTATTAACTCGGGCAAACGCCATTATATTATGTCGTCTATGCTATCTTACTTACCCGAGCAGGTAACCTACGTGGAACGAAATGTTAGTGCACAAGAATACATGAAACTTAAATTACTCGTCGACGGATGTCGAAGCACATCACATTCTACGCAGAACGAAACGCTAGTGCACAAGTGTACATGAAACTTAAACTATATGTCAGCGTACATCGAAGTATATCACACACGACTTTCGAGGCAAGGCCTTTGGAAAACATGATTGGGCACGATAACAACGTTGCTAATCCCGTCAGCGGGAGAAACAACAACCGAAATGTGGTACTTTGCCACGTGATTCAGCAAACGACACGAATCTCGCTAAGGTACGTTAGAATAGTATTTCACAACAATCGGTGCATAGTCTAAAGAGACTCACAGTTATTGGCACTGCGAAAGAAGTCACGTGTCTTCGCATTCCCCCTATTTCATTTATGGTGAATACGCTATGTTCGACATTCCATGGTGATGTCACAAAACAACCGGTTATCACACGAAATTCCAGGTAAAGTCCTTAAATTTCTTTTGTTGAAATTTCGATTCTTTGCATATAGTGAGTGGATCTCACAGTTTTACTCCTCCTAATGGTCATTGTATTGCGAGGATTTCTTTCATGATAGCGAATACTCATTTGCTTGTTTCTTGACAAGTTCGCATGTTACACATGCATTGTTTGTTATGCATGTGGTCTCACTTCGGATGGTTGTTTTATCAACATTTTATATATTATTTCGCTATACTCAATCTTTGCATGGTGATCTAGATGACCCGTGTTTTTGCAAAATGTTGACTCATTGGTATCGAGTTAACAGAATTCTTGGAAAACTCATTCTCTTTTGAATGGCATGCATGGTTTTTTTGTTGTAACCATGTCAAAACTTTCTTGTTGATACATGAATTCATTGTTGGAATGTGTGAAAACCAAGTTCAGTTGTTGAACTTGCTCGTAACATATATTCGATTCAAGGTTCCATATGATGGATTGAGGTCATCATATTCAACTTAATCCCAATAAGCACTTCATTTGTTTTGAACCATAACAAGCTTGTTTGGTCTTCGAGTTCATTGAATCGTTTCTTTGATCACGATCACCTTGTGGTGGCGTCCCACATATTTGAAGCTTGTGCTAATCTCGTTTGCACATATCATGAATGGATTTAATTGATTATTTATTTATATTAAATCCGCATTGTTGATTTATCATACTAAATCAGTCTTAATACAATCATGTGTTAAGATAATGGTACACAAATTTGTGACACATTCCGGTGTACCTCGTAAGGGTTCTTTCATCGTTGCTCGAACATTTTGCGGTATTCGTTTTTTTTTTCATTTTTGATCAAAAAACATTAGTCAATTGTTTCATTTTCAATTGAAAATCCTATGAGATTTGTTTGAAACAAACATTCAGATTTACTTCGTTAAACCTTTCAACTGATTTCAAACATGGTGAACTTGTTTGATCACCTCTATTATTGAATTGTTTCAATCACTACGACATCTTATGGTGTCGGAACGAACTTGTAGCTTGGGCTAATCATGATCGAGCGTTTCATGCAAAACATGGTGATGCTTTTTCGGTCACCGCTATTGTTGAATTATTTCATTCACTGCGACACCTTGTGGCGTCGGTATAAACTTGTAGCTTGTGCTAATCATGATCAGCCGTCTCATGCGAAACTATATATGCTTTTTGTTTGACAAATCATGTAATTAATCTTAATGCAACTATGTATTAAGATAATGATACACCATGTTCGGTTGTATTTCATTTCGTTGTATCCTTGCAACTCAACAATGTTAACACATTGATTTTATCTTATTCATTTATTGGTTCAATAGTTGACAAATCATTTCATGATACTATCCACTTGAGCCTGTTGATTCAAGTTTCAATCATACAACCAACGCAAGTTTCCTTTAGTAGTTATTTCTATTGTTCAAAAATTGAATTGTATAATGTGAACATTCGTTTGGAAGTCTATTGGTTGAAATTCCTCTCTTATTGAACCCCGCAAACTTGATCACATTGGTGATAGTATCACTATGCTTCATTCACTTGACATCGATTTCTGGAACAAACTCAGTTGAACCGCTAGGTTCTTATTGATGCAAAATGTCTTTACATTCACGGATTCTGAATAAGTCTTGATTCTATTATGTGGTTATTCACTTTGGTACTATTCGGACTTACCTAGGAACGACACAACTCTGAGGATATAACATAGACTAAATTTCGAGGACGAAATTTTTGCAACAGGGGGAGAATGTGACAACCGGTAATTAATAGCTTCTAATTATGCGATTAACAAACGTTTAAGCCAATAATAAGTAGTGTTTAAGGTAGAATTAACTTAATTAGGCTCTTGATATGCCTAGGAACGCTTATCGGACGTTACAGTGCGTGAATGGTGATTTGCGGAAAATCTGCTAAACGTTAAATGACAACGAATTGAAACCGAACAAAATACTGACAATGCCGACAAATACGGATTTTATACAAATAATTTTATATTTAAAAAAATTTAGTTTTTTGAATTTGTTGTACTTTCGAAACATCACAAACGCATAACGATCGAAAAACGCGACTTTGTCCGTGATCGACGAACAAACACGGCAAACAACAACCGACAACCGACCATATTTTATGTGTTTTTAATACTAAAATCCTATTTTACGATGTTACAAAGTGATCGGGTTTAGATAACAAGATCGAGAAGAAGAGTGAGGCGAGAGAGAGAGACTGGAGCGGAAGAGAGATAGAGAGCGGTCGGAGGTGGTAGTGGTCGACGGCCGGAGCTAACGACGACAGCGGCGGCGGGTTTTGGTGGAACACGTCTGTGATGACGGTTGTGGTTCGACGGTGAATGACGGAGTTCGGGCATTGGTTGTCTTGTCAGGCTGAAGGTGGTGGTGCGACGAACTGACGGCGGCAGCGGCGCCGCCATCTGCGGGAGTCACTCGGTGGTGCTCGAGGTGACCATCTCTAAGAATCGACGGTAAGTATCCTTCTTCGAGTGAACTTGAACTGATTTCGCAGATTTTAACCAATTTTCGTTTCATTGGAAGGACTTGGGTTCGGGTCAGCTTTGATCTCGGTTAAGCTCGGGTCTCCTGGTTCGTGGTTCGGGTTCGGTTCACTTTCGCTTCAGACTTAGATGGTCTGGTTGCTCGGGTAACGTTATGGCTCGGGTCTTGGCTCGTTGGGTTCAGTCAAAGCTGGTCAAAGGAGTCAAACACGGTCAACGCCCAGATTTCAGTTCAACCTGGTTCGGGTTCGGGTCAGCGGTGGTCAGATTCAGTTTTTGGTGCGGTTCAGGTCGACTCGGTCAAACCGAGTCAACTCGGTCAAACCTGGTCAACTCAGTCAACGTGAGTCAACCCCGTTGACTCGGTCAACTCAGTTAGCGTTTTGACACGAGAAGATGGTAAAGATTTAGGACGATTATTATTTACGTTCATTAGTTATTATTATACGCGAAATCAAGCTCTCAAAATCGTATCGAATAATGAAACTTTTATATAACATTAATTGGATTAGCGTATTATCTTGATCATATAATTCGGTTATACATATGTCGTGAATTGAAAATTTGTTCAATTTTGAAAATGTAACGACAACTTGCGTTGTCGGGGGCGTCCAAAAACAGAGGAAACTCTGCCCGTTTTTTCGAGAAAAATCCAAAAACAAAATGTATTTTATATAATAAAGCGAACTTTACGGATTTGAATTAAACTACGAATCAAATGTGTTTATCACGATTCCTTTAAACAAAACAATGATTCGGAATTATTTATGACAATAAATATAGTTATTATATTTATTCTAAACTTCGAAATTTTGACGATTCTTTTATAAAAATAAATATAGATTGTATATTTATTTCAAATATCAAGTAACTTTGATTTCTTATATATAAATAAATATAATTATATATTTATTTCAAATATCAAACAATACGACTTCATTTTATTAAAATAAATATAGTTTTTATATTTATTTCAAATACCAACCAAGACGAATTCTCTTTATAAAATAAATATAGTTTATATATTTATTTCAAATATCGTAACACACGAATTCTCTTATAAAATAAATATAACTTTTTATATTTATTTCAAAATGCCTAAACGGCACATTATATATCATTTATATATCACGTACGAGTTTGTTACATGTTATTTTCATATAAATGTTTATTACATACACAACGACTTCTCAAGACGACTAACGAGATTCTACCGATATATTTATATATTTTTATATAAATATTTATATATTTTAAATCTCACGAGAACTAAGTGTTTTCAAAGACTTAGTAAACTATTACTGACAATAGACGAAACTTAACGAGTATAACCTCCTCGTTTCCTTCAAGTTAATAACTTACCGTCGAATCGTTCGGTCAACGATTCGGTAGAGCTCGGTGATACGTAGTTTAGTTACCGCATTTATTTGGAAACTTATAAGATATTCCGTGATAGGAATATTGTAGAATGCACGCTAGCGAGTCACGTCTTGGAAACGACATCACCAAGTCCTATTTAGCTAGCTTTGCACATGGAAATCCAGGTGAGTTCATAACCCCCACTTTTTACGGTTTTTACATTTTTATAAACGTTTTCGGGGGTGGAAAGACATGCAAGTTTTGCAAAAACAATAAATAATAATAAACAACTTTTCGTCGAACGAAAACTCATATTTCTAAACCGTGTTGCGAATGGATTTTAAGGAACTTAAATGGTTTACGAACGACTTAGACTAAACATACCGGTTTTACAAAACACACACGTATTTACGAGACGTGCATGATTTTCATGACTAGAGACGGGAATGTCCTAGTTACAACATTGGGACTGGGTTGGTCTGCGTACGAAAAACGAGACAACCCAGTGAGTTCATGTCCCCCTTTTCTTTTAAACGTTTTTGGTTTTATAACTCTCGGGGGGAAATACATGTTACTTTGGTATGGTTAAGCTACGGAATGAATTAGTAGATCACGTGAGAATAGGCTGATACTTAAAGCACCATTAATCTTGTTTAAGACCACGGAACAAAGGGGGTAGATCTATCGGGTACAGGGCGAGCCCCACTCATGGGTCCTTGTGTGGCCAGATGGAGTTTCCTTTGTTACCCTCGCCGGGTGGACCGGTACTAAATCGCTTACGGGCTGGTGGCTTCCTATGTCGGCACCCATATTAATGTCCTAGCTACACATTAATGATCAGCATGTTCATTGACGCTTTACATACCGGATTTCGATACATAACTTTCAAATGTTTTACAGATTCATTTGATGCAAACTCATAACACATGGATTTACGAACTTGGTAACGTTTTTCACTTATGAATAAGTAAGAGTACGTGTTGGTCCTACTTACAAAGACTCTCGTGGGCTAGACTCAGAGTTTTCATATATCATGCCGAGAAAATGATTTTACTATATTTTCTCAACAACTTTTAAACCGGTTATCAAAAAGATTTATTTTAAATCTTTTCAAAACAAACTATGAACTCGCTCAACTTTATGTTGATTTTTAGCATGTTTCTTTCCTGGTTGCATTTTACAAACTATGGAACGGTAGGAATATGAGAACCCATGGAGATTTGAGTACTTAGCAGGCGTTCAACTGTTTAGAAGTCTTAGCTCAAATACTTCCACTGTGCAATGAAGATACCAGTGCAGTCACGCCAGGTCTGATATTTCGGGGTGTGACAGTGCAGTTCTTTGTTCTTTTTCCTTTGCCCTTTCAACTTCTGTCTCAGCATGTTTGTGTCATTAACTTGATTCTTCAGCAGACAAAATTCTTTAGCAGGGAATGGCCCGATTTCTTTAGACAGTCGATCGTATAATTCCTGAAATAGGTGAGGTCTTCTTAGAGCCTGTTAAGGAGGTGCCCTAGTTGTTGAGGTTGGCTTGGCTGGAACGTCTTTTGAGGACCCCTCTTTGGTTTTTCTCTATTTGTGAGAGGGAGATTTGCTTGGTGTAGTTTTTTGAGGATCAACCAACAAACCTTCAATGAACTGATCTAACCGTTCCTACTCCGTTGTTACCACAACCGGTGTCCCAGATTCCGTCATCTCTCTTCTCTTCAATCTTCTTTCCCTTTTCTTTTCCTCCAACACAACATGTATTGCTTGCATCCTTTCTATATGTTCTCTATTAGAACCGGCTCGAATACCGTCACCCATGATCCACTCAGGATTGGGCGTGTCTTTCTTGCTTTTCTTAGATCCCCCCTCTTCGATTACTTTCTTTCCTTTATTTTTACGATTTCAAACGAGCCGGGGTCCTTCTTCATCTTCTTCCTCCTCGTTAGCCTGTTTTTCCATGGCTTATCTCACGCCTTCACGATATTTCTTGTAAGTTGCCACAACTACCAGAAGTCTTTCTGCTCTATACATCCAATGGTGCAACATTACCCATTCATTGGTTTTTAGCTCAGTAATCTGTCTTTTGGCCGGCAATTGGAACTTGTATAAATTTCCATCATGAGGAAGCTTTGGATATTGATCATTTATAAGCAGTTGGACAAAATGAGGTTAGATCGCCCATGTGATTCTGTTAGCGTTATCGACCATACAATAGAACATCAGACCTAATATGTTAAACGATTGGTCTGTACATAAGTTGAGCATTGTCACGGAACATTCAAGATTCAAACCGTCATAATCGCCCTTTCGATGGGCCATACTCATGGCGAATGTGTGTAGAATAAACCGCTAATCTTTTGTCATGCCATTCCTTTTTATCTCATTCTTTCCCTTGAAATCCCCCACATACTTCATGGGCCTGAACCCTTCGAGTATATCTTCTTTTGAAAGTCTCATCGAGTCCTTGGGATCGTATCCAAGACTCAGCACTTTTTGAATTTATTCTTCCGTTACAATCACTTCTTTGTTTATGACAGTGGCTGTGATCATCTTAACTTTTTCTACCGTCTTCACTTTGGCCGTTCTCTAGAATTCCTCGATGTGAATGTTAAAGTTTCAGGATTGGCTTGTACGACGTAGCTTATCTTGCTTCTTGCTAGCCAATCCATTACGTCTTCAAAATCCATTTCTGGTAGAACTAGAGTTGTGGGTTGATTATGCTTCCTCATCCTGTCCCACGCTATTTGTTTTGCCATTCTGAAACATACGAAAACAAGTCAGGTAAGATCTGTGTTCCGAAACGTAATTATTGGTTAGTTAAAATATTTACAAAAATTAAAAATAAAAATAAAAGATACTATCAAATACACTGCCAACAACGCTGATTAAGGGTTAACTACGACGGTAACATACATATTTACGTTAGCCATAGATGACATTTGCGTAGTTATATTTACGTGTTAGGACAAAAACGACGGTTAGAATCAAAAACGCTGGTTAGAAACAACGACATTTACGCTGTCTATGGATCGCGTAATTGAATCAGGTCTAGAGATTATGGTCGGCGTAGATAAGTATCTACGCTAATGTCCCGGTGTATTTTTCAAATACGTCGGGTGCTCGAACTCGCGTTCGAGACTTAAATACGCAACCCATCGTCTTCCTTTTTAAATCCGATGGCTTCATATATTTCTTGATAAACCCTCAAAACCACAACCTGATCCCAACTCACAATAAACTACTGAATGTGTTTGTCAGATGCAAATCGGTTTCGAGGTTTTTCAATACCTTTAATACTCTTGTCCAATCGGTTCCAAGACTTTAATCAGATGATGAAAGTTTGTTTTGTTTGAGCAATATTAAGTGAAAATGATGATGAAGATTTGAAAAAAAAATGAATAAGGAAAGTTGAAACGATATGCGTATATATTTATATATTTACAACTTTTCACATTCCAGTGTACTTAATAATTACGCTGGAACCATAAATACACCGCGCCTATAATTTGAAAAAGAAATCTATTCAATTTATGAAACGCAAACAAACACGCTCAAAAATTTTAAACTTTCTCGAAAAAGGTGCCCTTTTATATAAAAACATGCAAAAATGGAAAATAATTTAAGAAAAATAAAAAATTGGGCAATTTGGATATCGAAATTCATTTTTTGAGCCGAGAGGTTTCTTTCTCTATTTTCTTTTTATTTGACACTCCTTAACTTTCCTACAAAAGATCATACTAGCAACACTTGTCCGTTTATAAATATGTTTTTGACTAATCGAGGCACAAGAAAAACGGTCAGTATGTTTATTCCTTTAAATCCATGCATCCTTCTTTTAACATGCTTTCGGTGAAGGTTTTATCATGTTGTGGTAATATTGACAAAAATTTGTGATGGCCCCACTCAAGTTAGAGAATTAGAATGTTATGCCCATGAGTCCCACGTCAGGACATACCTGTTTTGGTCAAAAATTACCGAAGCAATTAAGTGATAAAATTAGTTTTGTGAGGTAGTGTGCTAGTAATACTTTGTAGAAAATATGTTGGGTTGTTAGTTTGCAAAAATAGTTTCAGGATATAGCTCAGGATACCAAGCTATATCAACAATCAAACAATGAGCAGAAATGTAAAGGTTGACACGAGATGTACGAGGAAAGCCCTTGATCAATCTAGATCGCCGGCACAAAACCTCGGGAGCTGACAATCGCAGCTGCCTTATTCTTCTTATTACTTCAAACTTTAGGATACGGTGCAGGATATTGTACAGATCAGCTAAGTGTTACAATGAATTTCGAGTATGAGTGTTTATGAATGTGATTGTAAGTGATTGCAGCTTGTAGAGAAAGTAAGAAAGTGAGTGAAGTTGTGTCCCTTATCGATCCGTACAGCTCCTATTTATAGTAAATAGAAATAACTAACTATCCTATAATCTTGGGATGCTTCGAATATTCCTTCTCGAATGTTGGAGACCCCTTCTTCCGGCTTCAACGTTTCTCTTTCAACTGATTAGTCCGAGTCTTCAGGAGAACAAGTCCACTCGAACGTTATAAGCTTGCCACCCTAATCTGCACGTGAATAATTAGTAACTACCAGGATACTACTACATCAGGATGTTACCAATATCCTGATCCGGTATCCTAGTCATAAACAGAGAGAATAAATTCAGGATATAATTCAAGATATGGGTTCAGAAAACCACCCATAACAATCGTCCCCAAAATATATCTGTTAGAATCCTAAATTCAAATGGATATATTTTAATCTTGTCACGTCGATCGAGGTAATTAAAGCAAAAGGACGGTTGATATGACAATGTGCAACTCCCCAAGCGATTTATACTCGATACCTATCTATCATGCTCATATATCTTCTCTTTTCTTGGTTGATAATCCATCATCTTCCTCAGAATTCTCAGGTATTTTCTCTTCTCCCTTTTCTTGAGACTTTTTCTGCTTAAGTTTTCCGATGGCCACCAGAACCCGAACTCACTCCGGCGAGTCCACCTCATCGTTTGCCAACCAGAATCTGCTCAAACGTCCTGAGAAGGAGGTGTGTTCTTTTGATAACGCTAATATCGCCGCGTTAAGAGCCTCCGGTGCTTTTCCCGATAGGGCGGTGATTTGTCCGTTTGACCGGAGCCTTCGGTCAGGCGTATCGTCTAAAGAATGGATCTGTTTTTCAGCGTACCCTTTTTCTCTCGGCCTCCGATATCCCTTTTCCGAATTCATCATGCAATTCTTTCGTACCGCTGGCCTTAGCTTTGCCCAAACAATGCCCATGGTTTGGAGAGTGCTAATCGCGCTTAACCAGATCAAAACCTTTCATATGCCCGATCTTTGCATTGAGGATATTCTGATTGCCTACCGTCTCCGTTCACACGGCAACAACCGTTTCTTGCTTTTTTCAACATCCAGCAATTCCCTCATCCTCAAAGTAACAAGGAACGAGGATGGATGGCAGCGTAAATTTTTCTTTGTTAGGCGAGACTCCATTGCCGAAGGTGATAGCCTTCCGGTGAAATGGTTGACCTCCGGTAGGGTTTAGGGTTTTAGATTATCCCCAAATATACCTTGATGTTGTATCTTGCACTAATACCTTTATGTTTTTGTGCAGCAAATTTCAAAGAGTTGCCTCCTCCCACTGAAGAATCTGAAGAAAGAATCAAAGCGGTTTACCGATTTCCGGAGAGTGACAGGACTTTTTCATTGCACCCCCAAGCTCAAGTCATATTCCTCATCTGACATGTCTGGTAAGAGTAATAGAAATTTTCATATATTCAATCAATTAAATATAAAAGAAAAGATTTAGATTTTCTCCCTTATGTGCAGCACCAGCCAAGATCCCAGAAACTTTTGATCTTGAAGAGTTGGACAGTTATTCTGGCCCTGTCCAAGTGAAAAAGGAACCAGTCAAACCGTCTACTACATCCAAGCCTGCATCCAGCTCCAAGACCATGGTTGTCCCCAAGCCTTCTCCTGTCGCGAAGCCCCGTGCCTCAAGCTCCCGCAAAAGAAATGAAACAGACTCTCCAGCTTCCTCTGAAACCTTCCCCTATGAGAACCATGGATTCCTCGAATCCAGTGGATTTATGACCAGCTTTCTTAATCAGGTACATATCCTTATCCTATATCCTGCACATATATGCTGGACCATTATCCTGATCAGTACATACTCATACCTATATTTTTTTGTCATAGGGCCTCGAGCGTCTAGTTCACTTATACGAGGAATCCAGCGGGCTCAACAAGACGCTAGAGTCCAAGTTGAAGAAAGCTGAGGTCACCATTGCTGACCAAGGGATGATTACCGCCGCCAAATCTCAGCACTACGAGGACAAATTCAAGGAACTGACCCAGGAACACCAGACTGCCATCAAGAAGGCTACTCACGAGGCTCAAGCCAAATTTGACTCCGCTCAAGTCCCGCATGAGCAGGATATGGCTTCTTACCGGGAAGGCCTTAAGAGTTTCGTCATCATCTCTCTCCTCCAACCCAGGCTGAAAATGGCCT
Source organism: Helianthus tuberosus (assembly GCA_030545235.1). Lineage (NCBI taxonomy): Eukaryota > Viridiplantae > Streptophyta > Magnoliopsida > Asterales > Asteraceae > Helianthus > Helianthus tuberosus. The sequence goes on along the minus strand of JARYGA010007965.1, from coordinate 191,151 downwards.
ATGAAGCCAGGACCATGGGCTTCGAATGCCCTTCTTGGAATGTCAATGCTTGGGAGGCAAAGTTAAGAGACCTCGGCGGCAACCCTGTGGAACATCCTGCAAAACATGTGGTTAAGGAGCCCTCCAAAATGGCGGAAAAGGCGGTTGATGCTGGTGGCAATGCTGAGAAGGATGTTGGGGCCGATCCTGGAGCAGGTGCTGATGATGAAGCAATGGTTGCAGAAGGTGCTGCCCCTTGAAGGCAGTGAAGTGGGCGATGATGGATGTTGACTCCTAGGCCGGAGCCCACTTTTTTTTTAAATTCAGTGGTTTGTGGTTGATGAACAATTTACTTTCCTATCTTTTGAACAATTTTAATTTCCTGCATTAGACAATATGATGACCAAAGGTGGAGGGATCCTGAGTTTCAGGACGAAGCCCTTGGTCATCAATCTTTAGTATGCCTTTTTGAATAATTAACAGTGGAAGGTGGAGGTATCCTGGGTTTCAGGACGAAGCCTTCAACTGTTTAGGTAAATATGGTTAAGAACTAGTTGCACTGTTGGTGGATAGGTCTCATTTTGAGATGAAATCAATAGTGCAACCTTTTGCATGTTAATAATAAACTAACCTTTTTAGCCTTATCCATTGTTATTTATATTTCCTTTGTAAATTATGTTGCATGTGTTTGATTTGAAAGTAGTTTTTTTCCTTTATTCCAATACAACATTTCAAATATCCTTCGAACCATTTACAATGTATCAAGATGTATGTCCCCTGTGTACAACACACTTTAATACTTAGGAACTTCTTGATCTATAATGTGTGTAAACACATTTGTAAGCAACTTTAGTACTACAGGGGATAAACCCTAAATATCCTAGAGATAGATCCTTAACATCCTGGGGATAAACCCTAAGTATCCTGGGGATAATCCCACGTTTTTGTGCACTACAGGAGGGAGTGTATAAACTCCAAGACTTAGAAAGGTGAAAACCTTTAAACCTTAGAGAGTATGAAAATACCCTTTTGTGAGAGAGGGTGATCAATCCTCATATACCTTAAGGATCCAGGATGTCACACCCCCAAAATCCATAAGCAGGGTATCACCACAGGAGGCGTGACTGACCAGGATCCAGCCACCAATCATATTGAACAATGTAATTAAATAAATAAAAGTCCAACCACACAATATAATTGGTGTTCAAAACAAGTTAATCAAATTCAAGTTATCAGCGGAAGCATAAAGTTTAAAACCAAAGTATAAGTTTAAAAGTTCAAATGTTTAACATGGAACTCAACAGTCCATGTCCCACAACGGCTCCTGCTCCCATGCAAGCTCCATCAAAACATTTAACGACCTGCAAGGCATGTAACAACGAGTCAACAACAAAGTTGAGTGTGTTCACAGTTGGTTGTCCAATTAAAGTTGTTCCAAAAACCATAAGTTCTTTCGAAAACCATGTGTTAACCAATTCCTTGTTTCCCAAACCATAACCAGTGGGGGCTACCCCATGTTAACCACTAGACCCGTTACCATATTGACAACTGACTGGAGTCTTGTTGTGCACTACGTCAATGTCTATTATCATTGACTAAGTGCCCAGATCCATTAGTCCACTCCCGTCCTCTGCGGCATGGTGTGAGGCTTGTCAAACCTAATAGCGCTATTTAACTAATGACCCGTTCACCATTGGCCTAGCGATTAAGTCGATATAAAATGAGGGACTTAATGATAGAGTTTTTTTCTAGTGTCAATGTTGTCACCCTTCAGTTAAGAGGGTGGGAGTATGTGTCAAGAAGAACACGTAGGTTTCAATGTTGTCACCCTTCACCGTTGAGGGTGGGAGTACGTATTCTACCCAAGGAGAATACACATGTTTCCTTATTAAATTTTAATTCATTCCCAAACCACCGAGAATCCCATGCCTTGTATAAAGTGTGAACTCACCTTGGTTTGCTCGGTATGATTAACTACTTGTTCACAACAATTCAGTCAAAGCCTACGGTATTCATGTACACACAATCAGTTTATGTTCACATTGTTTTCGCGGAAATTGAAATCATGGAGTGCATGCAAAGCAACAATCATTGAATGCACATAGCAATTATACTACTCAATCAAGTCCACAGATCGTATTCATGTTTCATTAGTTATGATTAACAGCATAAATAGTCAGGTAGTGAACATTCAGGTTTCATACACATGTTAAACCACATTCTGTTGTGAATCATGTACTGGATGGCGAAACTCCAGACGGTGAAACTTATAGAGTTTCGTCGAGACACCAAGTGACGAAACTTATAGAGTTTCATCGACATATAGAGTGGCGAAACGTCAAATGTTTCGTCGAGACACAGGATGGCGAAACATCCAGAGTTTCGCCGAGACGGGGTGTGGCGAAAGTCTCTAGTGTTTCGTCACAACCCTAGCCAAACAGTTATCTTATCTTTCATTCAGCCGTATGCTATTGTCACACCCCGACCGCGTATAACAACGAACCGCGGCGGAAACGCCGGGGAGTGATCGCGACAGAATTAATTGTTTCATAACCATGGCATTCAAAGTTGTATTTTATTTATCAACATAATAGTTTCATTTTCTTAAACAGGAAATAAAGAGTTTATAACATCATTAAACAAAGTCTATCTTCATTTTAAGTCTCTAAGGCACAGGTCCGCCCTAGTGTCACGATCATCATCTTATGGAAAAGCTCCTGAAAACACATGTGAAAATAGGTACGTCAGCATAAAAATGCCTGTGAAATACATAGGTTTGTGAAAATAGGATTCATGACTTAAGTTTAAGAAAAGTTGTTTAGTAAAAGTCATTCATGAACCTTGTAAGTTGATTTGTTTTGTAAGTCGTTTGAAAAACAATAAGATCGAATGATATGTATAAATAAAAGAATAATGTGTGGTTAAATGTATAACCAAGTAAAATGTGTTGTATATGGTAAGTTGTTTGTAAAGCAATGTCTTGTGAAAGATATGTTATTTGTATAAAATGTTATATATCTAAATTGAAATGAATTAAATAACGCTATGATATATAATACAATACAAACACTTATATATAGGAAGTACCAGCGGCGTATCCACCATGCTTGTATCATATTACTCACATCTCGTTACTTAAGTCACTTAAACAAACCACCAATGTATAAAGTCCATGTTTAAACCAATAGTCAAAAGTCCTTGTATAAGTCATGTCAAATGTTTATAAGTCCAAGAGTAGTCAAGTAATGTGTATCAAATGTTATGTATTGTAAGTAAAGTATTGTCATATAAACCAAATGTAGAAATGTACAAAACAAAGTAATTTGAATATATCAAAAAGTTATGTTTTGCAAAGTAATGCATGTTACAATGATACAAACATTTATGTGGTAAGTTAACGCATACATTCAAGCCTTGAGACAGTCGGATAACCCTTTCAGTCAAAGTTATCAAAAGATATGTTTTCGGATTCAGTCATTCCTTACAACATGTTTAAGGCTCGTTAAATCATTTTCAGCAAACACTTTCTAATGTTCACCTTTCAGTCCCCGTTACGTATTAAGGCCATTTCCGACATGTTTAAGGCTCGTTAAATCATTTTCAAGGCTCCAAAAGGATGCCTAAACATTGTGGGCATGAAACATGCTCAAAAATGTGCCGGGTGTTGGCTCGTTTGGTCGTACGAACACGATGTTCGCTTAATTACGACGGTATGCGCATAAGCGCGAGAAATGATCTAAATTGCGTGAAGAATGGATTTTTCTCAAGAAAAACACTAAAATAAAATATTTTAGTGCTTACATAAATTTTTGGATGTCCAGAGGTATTCAGAACGTAAGTTATGCGCGAAAGTGCAAACTTGTGCACTTTTTGACGCTTTTAGTCCCTGAATGACCCAAAAGTTTATTTTAGCATACCGAACCCCTCAAAGCCTATTTCTAAGCTATGTGAAGGATATTTATGGTATGTTTAACTTATGGTCGTGTTCCGGAATGTTCGTTAGAGTTCAAATTGGCATACTTTCGCAGTTTGTCAAGTTTAGTCCCTGTAAGCGAATTAACTTGTTTTTGCCACACCAAAGCCTTCAAAACTTATTTCTAAGTTATTTAAAGGTTATTTAAGGTATGTTAAGTATATGTTGATGTTTCGGAGTATTTTTCGCGTTAAACTGGTTACGTTTACGCACCAGTTTGCGTATAACTCTCCAGAAAGCGATGTAGAGTTTGAAATCGAATAAAAGTCAAAACATGAAAAATGTAAAACACAACCAAACAAACATTGGGATCAAATAACATTGTTTTATTGACAATTGAACTGTTCACAAAGATAATAAGCACAGATGTTACAGTCTCCCCTACTTGAGGAAATTTCGTCCCGAAATTTATTTAGAGGAAACTCGTGGAAAAGGATGCGGATATTTCGCTTTCATTTGATCTTCGCGTTCCCAAGTAAACTCGGGTCCACGTTTAGCTTCCCAGCGAACTTTGACCAATGGAATGCGCTTGCGTTTAAGCCACTTGACTTCACGTTCCATGATTTCCACAGGCTTCTCAACAAACTTCAGTGTTTTGTCAACACGAATTTCGTCAAGTGGTATTTGGAGGTTCTCATCAGCTAAACACCTCTTGAGATTGGACACGTGAAAGGTTGGATGAACATTTCCAAGTTCAGGAGGTAACTCAAGTCTGTAGGCTACCTTACCGATTCTTTCGACGATCTTGAATGGTCCAACGTATCTAGGTGCAAGTTTTCCTTTCTTTCCAAATCTGATCACACCTTTCCAAGGTGAGACCTTAAGTAATACTCGATCACCGACTTGAAATTCCAAGGGCTTGCGTTTTGGGTTCGTGTAACTCTTTTGACGGCTTCTAGCTGTCTGAAGGTTATCACGAACTTTCTTGACCTTATTAGTTGTCTCTAAAATGAGGGCAGGTCCAGTAAGTTGAGCCTCGCCGATCTCATTCCAGCAGACTGGTGAACGACATTTTCGACCATAGAGAGCCTCGAAAGGAGCCATTTTGATGCTGGTGTGATAACTGTTGTTGTAGGAGAATTCAATTAACGGAAGATGTGAATCCCAACTACCACCAAAATCGATCACACAAGCTCTAAGCATATCCTCCAGAGTCTGGATTGTCCTTTCAGATTGACCATCCGTTTGCGGATGATAAGCTGTGCTCAGATTAAGTTGGGTCCCCATAGCAGATTGCATGGTTCTCCAAAAATGAGAAGTGAAACGAGCATCTCTGTCAGAAATGATGTTCAAAGGAACACCATGTCGAGCTACAATTTCATCCACATAGATTTTAGCAAGTTTGTCAGCAGAAAAATCCTCACGGATTGGCAAGAAATGTGCTGACTTAGTAAGACGATCAACGACTACCCAGATGGCATCATGACCTTTCTTTGTGCGTGGAAGTTTGGTAATAAGATCCATAGTAATGTTTTCCCATTTCCAAACTGGGATCTCTGGTTGCACCAATAAGCAAGAAGGACGTTGATGTTCAGCCTTAACCTTAAGACAAGTAAGGCATTTTGATACATATAAGGCAATATCTTTCTTCATACCAGGCCACCAATAATGAGTACGAAGATCCTTATACATCTTATCTGAGCCCGGATGAATAGAATAACGAGACTTATGGGCTTCATCCATAAGCAAGGTACGAAGATCATCCTGGCTTGGGACCCACAAACGGTCCATGAAGTAATATGATCCATTGTCCTTCAGTTCCAGAGCAGGTGTTATGTGATAAGGAAATTCCTTATCCATCAAACCTTGTGAAACACATGATTGTTGAGCCTGAGAAATGCGTGCTTGGATATCGGATCGAGCTTGAATATCGGATTGAACACGAACACAATGAAGCTTAGTTCGTTCCTTATGACTCAATGCATCGGCCACGACATTCGCCTTACCAGGATGGTAGCGAATTTCGCAGTTGTAGTCGTTTAGGAGCTCAACCCAACGTCGTTGCCTCATGTTGAGTTCTTTCTGATTGAAGATATGCTGAAGACTTTTGTGGTCTGTGAAAACCACACATTTTGTGCCGTACAAATAATGTCTTCAGATTTTGAGAGCGAAGACAACTGCACCCAACTCAAGATCATGAGTGGTGTAGTTCTTCTCATGTATCTTCAATTGTCTCGATGCATATGCTATGACTTTGTTCCTTTGCATCAGAACACAGCCAAGACCCAATTTTGATGCATCACAATAAACGACGAAATCATCATTGCCCTCAGGAAAAGTCAGAACAGGCGCGTCACAAAGCTTTTGCTTCAAGTTTTGAAAAGCTTTCTCTTGTTTGTATCCCCAGTCAAAGGGCTTGTTCTTCTGAGTTAGAGCAGTTAGAGGAACTGCAATCTTTGAGAAGTTTTCAATGAAGCGGCGGTAATAACCCGCTAGACCAAGAAAAGAACGAACCTCAGTAGGAGTAGTAGGCGTATCCCAATCCTTAATCGCACTGATCTTGGAGGGATCAACATGAATACCTTGTTTGTTGATGATATGTCCTAAGAATTGAACTTCTTTAAGCCAAAATTCGCACTTGGAGAATTTGGCGAAAAGTTGCTCTTTCTTTAGGAGTTCCAGAGTAAGACGAAGATGTTGCTCGTGATCAGCTTGCGTCTTAGAGTATATTAAGATGTCGTCAATAAAAACAATGACGAAAAGATCCAAATAAGGCTTGCAGACCCTATTCATTAAGTCCATGAAAACAGCAGGAGCATTAGTCAAACCGAATGGCATGACTGTGAACTCGTAATGCCCATATCGAGTGCGGAACGCTGTCTTGGGAATATCTTCTTCATGCACACGAAGTTGATGATATCCAGATCGCAGATCAATCTTCGAAAAATAAGAAGCACCTTGTAACTGATCAAAGAGATCATCAATGCGAGGTAGGGGATATCGATTCTTGATGGTAAGCTTGTTAAGCTCACGATAATCGATACACATCCTAAAAGATCCATCCTTCTTCTTGACAAAAAGAACGGGAGCACCCCAAGGTGAAAAGCTAGGACGGATAAAACCTTTGTCAGAGAGCTCCTGAAGCTGCTTAGACAACTCTTGCATCTCAGACGGTGCAAGACGATATGGAGCTCTGGCAATGGGATTTGCACCAGGTACGAGATCAATACGGAACTCGACTTGGCGTGCTGGGGGTAGACCAGGTAACTCTTCACGGAAAACTTCAGAATAATCCCGAACGACAGGAATATCTGAAATAGACTTACCCTTGCCTTTATCTGCTGTAACATGTGCTAAGAAGGCCACATAATTCTTCCACAGATATTTCCGAGCTTTAAAACAAGACATCAGTTTGAGACCACCAGCAGGTTTCTCACCTTGAACCTGAAGGATTTCGCCTGTCGAAAGCGGCACACGAACAATCTTCTCAGAACAAACTATCTCTGCGCGATGCTTAGATAACCAATCCATACCCACTATAACGTCGAAGCTTCCAAGTTGCATAGGCGTGAGGTCAATAGGAAAAAGATGGTCGTTAAGGTTCAACTGGCAGTTGCGAAGAACAGAATTAAGAACAATGGGTTCACCATTAGCAACTTCTACTGTCAAAGGTTTACCTAGTTTCGTTCTAGACACGCGAAGCATTTGCTCAAAAGATAATGACACAAAACTCTTATCGGCACCCGAATCGAAAAGAACAGATGCAGGCTGATTATTAATAAAGAACGTACCGTTCACCACATTATCGTCCGCCTGCGCCTCTTGGGCATTCATGTTAAAAGCTCGCCCTCGAGCCTGAGCCTGATTCTGGTTTGGGTAGCCTTGGGCACCGGTTCCTGTAATGGGTCAGATCCCCACAGTTATAACAAGCACCCGGTGGGTAGCGTGGTCGTGCAGCTTGACCCTGTTGCTGAGCAGGAGGCTGAGCAACTTGTTGAGCTTGGTTCTGAACTGCCTGGTTCTGGTTAACAGGAAAGCGACAAGTGGCGGCAAGATGACCAGGTCTTCCGCAGTTGGTGAACTGACGACACTGGAGGTGTGGTTGATGATGGCCGTTACACCTATTGCACAAAGGTGCATTGCCAAGATAAGGCTTCTTGGCTAGTGGTTGCGCAGGCTGATTTGGTGCAGCTTGGGCCTGTGCAGTAACAGCATAGTTTTGGGAAGCCTTCCGCTTCCTAGACCCTCCATAATTCTTTCCCTTCTTGTTTTGACCTTTCTTGCTATCTTCCTTGTCAGCCGACTGTTTCTTGCCCTTGTCACCCTTCCTGTGTAACTTATTCTTTCGAATCTGCGACTCAGTCAATGTCGCTGATAACTCGATCGCCTGACGGAGTGTGATAGGGTTGCTACCAGTAATGATGGTATACCATCGATGTACCTTTCGATAGCCTTGTCGAGTGGGGTGACCATAGTCGGGCAAAGCAGACTCAACTCCTCAAACCTATCAGTATAAGCCATGTGCTCTCCACTATCTTGTTTCAAGTTATCAAACTCTTTCTCCAACGCTCGCTGTTCATGGCGAGGACAGAATTCCCTCATCATAAGGGCCCTAAGTTCGGCCCAAGTTTGTGCTAGAGCAACTTCTGCACCACGGTTTCTCATAACCCCATTCCACCATGTGAGAGCCCTCTTCTGAAACACGCTCGAAGAAAACTCGACCTTGCGATTATCCGGACACTGCACGTGGCGGAAAGTATTCTCAATGCTCTCAAACCATTGAAGAAGCCCAGTCGCTCCCTCAGAACCACTAAACTTGAGTGGTTTAGCCGAGCTAAAAGTCTTGAAATTGCATGGAGCATGATTGTTGTTGTTGGCTTCGTTCATTTGAGCAATGAAAACTGGGAATTGAGCAGCCATCTGCTGCGCAATGATTTCTGCTAGTTCGGCAGTCGCTATCTGGTGTTCGCGTCGAGGAGGCATTCTAAAAAGAGGAAACATGAAAGGAAACGAGTGAGATGATTGAATGAAGAGAATGAGATGAAACAAAATCAACAAAAGCAAAGATGGTGGTCATTCGTCCGTATCACAATGCAAACAAACGACACACAGTGACTAATCAAAGTAAATGGGTCAAAAATAATGTATCGCGAAGACATGCTCGCCTATAAGTGAACACTCATCCCAAGAATTCCCAGGGAAGCACAACTGGTCTCGCGTCTGATGAGATATATACGAAGTGCTTGCCTAGACAGAAAACCCAGAATACAGGCATTCACTCTTCCAGTTTGCATGTGTTCACATTATTTAAAACCCAAAACCTTGACGAGATTTTGAAAATTTGAAGGCAATAAGCCAAGAATTTTAGTTAAACTGGAAGGGTTCAAAACCTTACAAAAGAGGGTTCAAAACCTTGTAATAAATCATTCAAAAACAGAAGATTGTTTTTCAAAAATCGTTTCGGAAAAATTTGGTTTTTGTTTTGATAATCACCTAAGGATAGGTGATGTGCATGTTTTAAGATCTAAACACAAGATAACTCGTGTTAGGGTCCTAGAAAAGTTATAGTCTAGGTCAAAGCATTACTAATAACCTAATTCCCTATAACCATTGGCTCTGATACCAACTCTTCTGTCACACCCCGACCGCGTATAACAACGAACCGCGGCGGAAATGCCGGGGAGTGATCGCGACAGAATTAATTGTTTCATAACCATGGCATTCAAAGTTGTATTTTATTTATCAACATAATAGTTTCATTGTCTTAAACAGGAAATAAAGAGTTTATAACATCATTAAACAAAGTCTATCTTCATTTTAAGTCTCTAAGGCACAGGTCCGCCCTAGTGTCACGATCATCATCTTACGGAAAAGCTCCTGAAAACACATGTGAAAATAGGTACGTCAGCATAAAAATGCCTGTGAAATACATAGGTTTGTGAAAATAGGATTCATGACTTAAGTTTAAGAAAAGTTGTTTAGTAAAAGTCAGTCATGAACCTTGTAAGTTGATTTGTTTTGTAAGTCGTTTGAAAAACAATAAGATCGAATGATATGTATAAATAAAAGAATAATGTGTGGTTAAATGTATAACCAAGTAAAATGTGTTGTATATGGTAAGTTGTTTGTAAAGCAATGTCTTGTGAAAGATATGTTATTTGTATAAAATGTTATATATCTAAATTGAAATGAATTAAATAACGCTATGATATATAATACAATACAAACACTTATATATAGGAAGTACCAGCGGCGTATCCACCATGCTTGTATCATATTACTCACATCTCGTTACTTAAGTCACTTAAACAAACCACCAATGTATAAAGTCCATGTTTAAACCAATAGTCAAAAGTCCTTGTATAAGTCATGTCAAATGTTTATAAGTCCAAGAGTAGTCAAGTAATGTGTATCAAATGTTATGTATTGTAAGTAAAGTATTGTCATATAAACCAAATGTAGAAATGTACAAAACAAAGTAATTTGAATATATCAAAAAGTTATGTTTTGCAAAGTAATGCATGTTACAATGATACAAAAATTTATGTGGTAAGTTAACGCATACATTCAAGCCTTGAGACAGTCGGATAACCCTTTCAGTCAAGGTTATCAAAAGATATGTTTTCGGATTCAGTCATTCCTTACATCTAAACAAACCCGGGATGTCAGGAATGGGATTTGTCAAGTCCTATGGTACCACTACTTACTACCGAGCGGCGTAGCTAATGTTAATGAACGTATAATAGTCTCGTTTGTGCAAACCAAATGTCATAGCAGTTGTTTACATGTCATATGAAAACAATGTACTAAGTATGCTAAGTTAACATACAAAGCAGAAAAGTCATGTAAATCAATGTGCTAGCATGCTATCAGTCAACATACATAGCAGAAATGTAATGTAAAATGATGTACTAAGTATGCACACAATGGACATACGTAGCATGAAATGTAATGAAATCATGTACTATAATGTACTAACAAACATAGCAGGTATATGATGTGAAAACAGGAAAGCACGAGAGTAACAAGTAGGCACATGTGTTTCACCCCAAAACAGTTTGAAAACAGTAAAAGAGGGGTTCTATGTACTCACTTGAGATTGCTCAGAAGTCCTAAGATAACCACCAAGCAATGCTAGAGATCACGGAATCAAACGGCACCTAATATAGGTAACTATGTTAATAAATCGGACCTAAATCGGAAGACTTAGATAGAATGAGGGTTCGTAAACCAAACGAGTATGGAGACTCGTGTCATATGGTTTAACAAAGCCTACATACTAAATGAAACCTAACCTAAAAGCTTACGACCCATTACGACCCGTTTAGGTAGCTTATGCTACTTTAACGCGTTGTTCGCGTAAAACGCGTTCGGACCGCCTAAGTAGTCCTATGACAAGTAAAATATGCCTTAACATGTCTAATATTGTTGTCAAATCAGTTTAGATACCAAAAGTTATGTTACATATGCTTAAATGAATTTTGGCGTAAAAAGGGCATTTTGGTAATTTACCTAAGGCATATAAACTACCTATCATACAACTACTTAAACGAAGCGACCATAAGGTATAACCTCGGAAGGTTATTCCCTATATACTATGGTCACCTAATGTATTTGGTCGGATCCTAATGATCGACCAAATGGGTCGAGTTCGAAAGCATAAGCGACTGATCAAGTCGCTTACCCTTACGACCCTAGACAACGTGGTAATCAGTAGGCATAGTCCGAAGGGACTATAACCATCGTGATTACAATCACGTTGCGAAGTTCAAATGAACTTCGCATTGACCATAAACTGGTCAATGCAGAAATTCAAACAAAGTTTGACTTTCGGACTCGAAAAGCAATAAAAGAACGAAGGAACACTTACAAAGGGTCCCCGAATGCTTTGATTTCTCAAGTATTCTCAGGTAGGAAGTGAATATCACAACCACTTAGAGAACTCTCAAGAAGATCAAGTGGGTTTTGAAGTTGGGGGAAGTGGGTATTTATAGATTTGGGTCCACCGTTAGGATCATTTCTTGGAGAAGAGGGCATGATTACATCCCTACACTTGTTGGAAGGTTGTGGTTACTGAATTTGGCCACCATAAGAGTTTAACATGTGGCACTTGACCTTTGGAGGGCTTAGGGGCTGCTTAACTTATTTTTAAAATGGCTTTTGCTGATCAGAAGGGGCCTAGCGTGACGCTAGGGGGGCTAGGTGTCACGCTAGGGGTCCCCTGATCAGCAAACACTTTCTAATGTTCACCTTTCAGTCCCCGTTACGTATTAAGGCAATTTCCAACATGTTTAAGGCTCATTAAATCATTTTCAAGGCTCCAAAAGGATGCCTAAACATTGTGGGCATGAAACATGCTAAAAAATGTGCCGGGTGTTGGCTCGTTTGGTCGTACGAACGCGATGTTCGCTTAATTACGACGGTATGCACATAAGCGCGAGAAATGATCTAAATTGCGTGACGAATGGATTTTTCTCAAGCCAAACACTAAAATAAAATATTTTAGTGCTTACATAAATTTTTGGATGTCCAGAGGTATTCAGAACGTAAGTTATGCGCGAAAGTGCAAACTTGTGCACTTTTTGACGCTTTTAGTCCCTGAATGACCCAAAAGTTTATTTTAGCATACCGAACCCCTCAAAGCCTATTTCTAAGCTATGTGAAGGATATTTATGGTATGTTTAACTTATGGTCATGTTCCGGAATGTTCGTTACAGTTCAAATTGGCATACTTTCGCAGTTTGTCAAGTTTAGTCCCTGTAAGCGAATTAACTTGTTTTTGCCACACCAAAGCCTTCAAAACTTATTTCTAAGTTATTTAAAGGTTATTTAAGGTATGTTAAGTATATGTTGATGTTTCAGAGTATTTTTCATGTTAAATTGGTTACGTTTACGCACCAGTTTGCGTATAACTCTCTAGAAAGCGATGTAGAGTTTGAAATCGAATAAAAGTCAAAACATGAAAAATGTAAAACACAACCAAACAAACATTGGGATCAAATAACATTGTTTTATTGACAATTGAACTGTACACAAAGATAATAAGCACAGATGTTACAGCTATTATTTTCATCAATACGCAACAGATCTAACAACAGATTCAGCGATAATCATGTATCCTAGTTATGTATTACCATGCTCACAAGGCATAATAGCAATTCATCATACATTAAACTTGCACCCTATGCATAACAGTTTACAGGCTTTCATACAATTCACATAATCACAACATATTTGAAATTGAGGATCACTTAGATCTACCGGTTCCTTACTATCAAGAATCGTCGTATGATTATAGTCTAAACATTCTGATCAGATCCTATGCAAGCATCCGTCAAACATGAACAACCGATAAAATATGTAAGATTCATGAAACATTCAAAACCCTAATCCACACAATATGATAATTCAATATCTAACAAGATCATATATTCACAAAAGCACCATAACGATCATTAACAAGGAATCAAGCAGATTAAGTCGGGTAATCTAATCACATACTAACTGGTTGTAAGATGAGACTAACAAGAATTCGAGAAAGATGATGGTTGCCGTCGCGTGCAGGGAAAGAAAAGGAAGTCTAGGATTTTGCCAGTTATGATTTTACGTGAGGTTATGAGACTAATATAACTGACTCGCGACTGGGCCTCACCTGGGCCTCAAGCCCACATGGCGAAAGTCCATATGGCGAAACGTCCTAGTTTCGTCGCAAAGTGTATGACGAAACCCCCCTAGGTTTCGCCGAGTGAGGGTTGTGGCGAAACTCCTAGGTTTCATAGTCACAAGGATGAGAACCAAATGTGTTAAGTATATTAAATCTTAGCCAAATGTTTTGTAGGTTTCCATTAGTTAATCAAACAATATCTCAAACATATAACAAACGTGCACAATTACAAAGCAAACAAGTTATGCAAACACAATTGTGAAATAAATAACGTGTCGAGGAAAGACCTTGAAAACTTGGGTTGTCACATCATCCCCAACTTGAAAGAAATTTCGGCCTGAAATTTAGCATGTAGTCACTGAGGAAGCTAGTTAGGTTGCATGGTTTCCTGGGGTGTCACATCATCTCCCGTTGGTTTGGAATTTCGTCCAGAAATTCTGCAGTAGCTTCAGCCTCAGCAGTGGTTTCGCTTTTCTCGAATAATTGGTGATACTTGTGTTTCATTTGGTTTTCTCGTTCCCAGGTAAACTCTAGGCCACGACGGGAGTTCCAACGAACTCGAACAAGGGGTATCCTGGTACGCTTGAGAATCTTAACGTCTCGGTCGGTAATCTCTACTGGTACCTCAATGAATCGTAACTGATCGTCGATGGTGAGCTCCTTGAGAGGAACTATGAGGGTCTCATCTGACAGACACTTCTTCAGATTCGACACATGGAATACGTTGTGAACTCCGCTAAGTTCTTCAGGTAGGTTCAGTTTGTAAGCCACCTTGCCTATTTTCTCAATGATTTCGAAAGGTCCAACATAACGCGGGTTGAGTTTTCCTCGTTTACCAAAACGAACTACACCTTTCCAATATGAGACTTTAAGTAGCACTGGATCCCCAACCTGGAACTCGAGTGGTTTTCTGCGCTTATCAGCATAGCTTTTCTGACGGTCACGAGCTGCCGCCATTCGTTGTCATATCTGAGCAATCTTCTCTGTTGTGTCTACGACGAGTTATGGGCCAGTGATTTAGCTATCGCCAACCTCTGCCCAACAAAGAGGTGATCGGCACTTCTGTCCATACAATACCTCAAACGGAGTAGCTTGGATGCTGGTGTGGTAACTGTTGTTTTACGAAAACTCCACTAAAGGAAGGTGTCTTTCCCAGCCGTTACCAAAGTTGATTACACATGCTCGAAGCATGTCTTCAAGGGTTTGGATGGTGCGTTTAGACTGCCCATCCATCTGTGGATGATACGATGGAGGTAAAACACGTGTCATGATCAGATATAATGGAGGTTGGCACCCCGTGCCTCGAAACTACTTCCTTCAGGTAAACGCCTGCTAAAGTAGAAAACTTATCCGTTTCCTTGATAGCCAGAAAGTGTGCAAACTTTGTCAGTCGATCCACGATCACCCAAATGGTATCATTCCCTCGTTGAGATCTAGGTAGGCCCGTAACAAAGTCCATGGAAATTTGCTACCATTTCCATGCCAGGATCTCTGGTTGTTGAAGTAGGCCTGATGGCTTCTGGTATTCAAGTTTGACCCTAGCACAGGTCAAACATTTACTAACATAGGTCGCTATGTTAGCTTTCATGTGGGGCCACCAGTACGTGGCTTTGAGATCGTGGTACATCTTATCAGAACCAGGATGTACTGAGTAACGGGACTTGTGTGCTTAATCCATTACAAGCTCACGTAAATTACCATAAAATGGAACCCAAATGCGCCCTATCACGTAGTAAGCGCCGTCTTCCTTTTGTTCTAACCGTTTCTTCGATCCTCGCAGGGACTCAGCCCTGATGTTCTCTTCTTTCAATGCTTCGACCTGAGCATCACGAATTAAGCAGGAAGACTAGAGTGGATGGTAAGCTGTAACGCACGTACATGCTTAGGTTTAGTCTCCTTCCGACTGAGGGTGTCAGTCACAACATTGGCTTTTCCCGGATGGTACTTGATCGCGCATTCATAATCATTCAGAAGTTCGACCCACCGACGCTGTCGCATGTTCAACTCCTTTTGTTCGAAGATATGCTGGAGACTCTTGTGATCGGTGTAAATGGTGCACTTGGTACCATATAGGTAATGTCTCCATATCTTGAGTGTGAAAACAACAACTCCCAGTTCCAGATCGTGGGTAGTGTAATTCCTTTTGTGAACCTTAAGTTGGCGTGATGCATAAGCAATGACTTTCTCACGTTGCATCAACACACAACCAAGTCCTTGGATTGACGCGTCGCAATAAACCACGAAATCGTCTGTGCCTTCAGGTAACGAGAGAATAGGTGCACTACAAAGTCTCTTTTTTAAGTGTTGAAACGCGGATTCCTGTGCATCACCCCAACGATAGGTGACACCCTTCTGAGTTAGTGAAGTGAGAGGTTGCACAATCTTTGAGAAATCCTTGATAAACCTTCTGTAGTAACCCGCCAAACCCAAGAATTGGCGGATTTCAGTTGGCGTACTGGGTACAGGCCAGTTCTTGATCGAGTCAACCTTGGATGGATCCACATGAATCCCATCCCCATTTACTACGAGGCCTAGGAAATGGACTTCACGAAGCCAAAAGTCGCATTTTGAAAACTTAGCATAAAGCTGCTCTGCTCGAAGAAGTTCCAAAATAAGTCACAGATGATGCTCGTGCTCCTCCTGACTATTAGAATAGATCAGGATGTCGTTGATGAAAACAATAACGAACTTATCCAGGTAAGGTTTGCACACTCGGTTCATGAGATCCATGAAGACCGCAGGTGCATTTGTCAACCCGAAAGGCATGACTAAAAACTCGTAGTGCCCGTAACGAATTCTGAATGCTGTCTTGGAGATGTCCTCGTCTCTGACTCTCAATTGGTGATAGCCTGATCTCAGATTAATCTTGGAATAGAAGCTCGACCCTTGCAACTGGTTGAACAAGTCGTCGATACGCGGAAGAGGATAACGATTCTTCACAGTTACCTTGTTGAGTTCGCGATAGTCAATACAGATTCAGAAGGTTCCGTCTTTCTTCTTCACAAACAAGACTGGAGCTCCCCAGGGCGAAGAGCTAGGACGAATGAAACCCTTATCCAAGAGTTCTTGTGGTTGCGCAGACAGTTCTTCTAGTTCTGATGGGGCTAAAAGATAAGGTGCACGAGCTATGGGTGCCGCTCCAGGAGCTAGCACGATATGAAACTCGACTTGACGATGAGGCGGAAGACCAGGTAATTCCTCAGGAAAGTCGCGTACAATTGGAATGTCTTCTATCTTCTTCTCTTTCATTGAGGTGTCAGTAACGAGGGCTAGAATAGTTGTGTGGCCCTTTCGTAAGCACTTCTTGGCCTTAAGGAAAGAGATGATGCCCACTACTGCACCACTCTTGTCACCATGAATCACGAGAGGTTCTTCACCAGAACGAGGGATGCGGATGATTTTCTCCTTGCAGAGGATCTCGGCTCGATGTTGAGATATCCAATCCATCCCAATGACGACGTCGAAGCTACCAAGAACGATAGGGATAAGATCGATAGAGAAGGTCTGACCAGCTAGAACGAGATTACAACCCTTAACTACGTGTGTGGCCTCAAAACTTTTACCGTTTGCAAGTTCTACAATGTGCTTGGTGTTTAAAAGTGTTGGGGTACGCTTAAGCATCTAACTAACTTCTAAGGACACGTAACTAGTATCGGCACCTGAATCAAATAAAATTGAAACAAAGAATTCATCCAGTAGGAACTTACCCATCACAACGTTGGGATCATTCCTCGCATCACCCTGACCAATCACGAAAGCACGTCCCCTAGCACCGTTGCCATCATTGTTACCCCCATTGTTTCCATTTCCCTTGTTGTTGTTGCTGTTGTTCTGATTCTTGTTCAGCTGTGGACAGTTTCTCTTGAAGTGGCCTTCAGCACCACACTGAAAACATCCTTTATTACCTTGCTGTTGTTGTTGCTGCAGGTTCTGTGGAGTTTGTGGCTGCTGCTAATGATTCTGATTTGCAGGATATGGGCTCCTGCAATCCTTTGCTGCGTGACAAAGCTTGTTACATCTATGACAATGACCCTTGTTGCAAGGCCCGCTGTGGTGTAAGTTACATCGATTGCACTTAGGGTGGTTTCCCTTGTACCCACCGTGTCCCAGATTCCCAGAAGACTGCTAACCGGGGCTCTTGTAGTCGTCAGTCCTTCGCTACTGAGACTGAGACTGAACAGAAGTAGAACCTTTGCTCGAATTTCCATCCCATTTGCGCTTGTTGTCGCTAGGAGCATCTGAAGTAGTGGTAGCACTAATACGCTTAGGCAGCTTGTTCTGCTCAGCTGCCTGATCAGTGAGGCGGTGGGACAGTCGTATGACTTGCTGGATCGTAGGGAGGTTAGCTGCAATCACATGGCTCTGAATCTCTGGCACTAAACCCTTGATGTACAACTCGATACGTTTGATAGGAGGATCCACCATAGCAGGGCACAATACAACCAATTCGTTCGATCTCTTCGTATACGCCTCGATTTCTGACCCCGTCATCTTCAAGTTGTAAAACTCCACCTCTAGCTTGTGAATGTCATCGCGATGACAGTACTCCTCTTGGATCAGATCCTTGAAGTCGTTCCATGGGGTGGCATTAGCAGCTTCCAACCCTAGCATTTGAACCTACGCGTTCCACCAAGTTAACGCAACACCTTCGAGCGTTCCAGTAGCAAATTTCACCCTACGAGCCTCAGGGCATTCACACATCTCAAAGATAGACTCGACCTTCTTGAACCAGTGGAGAAGACCTACAACTCCTTCTGTACCACTGAAGGTACTAGGTCGACAGTCCATAAAGGTCTTGAATGTACACACGGGAGGTTGAGCATGCTATCCTCCTGCAGGGACTGCTGCGAGTGTCTCAGCAACTCATTCGTTGATTAGAGTCGTCAGCTGGGCTTAAGTCAAGTTCAAACGCCCACTCATGATCTTCATATCAAAGGAAACACAAGTGAGAGAAGTGTCGCGAAAGTGCATAAGTATGGGATGACAGAAGAGAGTAAGCACACAGGGTTTCATACAATAGTCGTTACATTGACTAAGCATATCATGAACAATGCACTATGTAAACTATCAGGCAGGTAATACAAACATAAACCATATCACCTATAGTGTTAAGTCTTGCACGTGGAGCGAAGTGTCATTGTGGATCGTTGAGCACTTTACAGGTTATAGTCTGGTTTTGTCAAAAAGCTTTTCCCTTTTTAAAACCAAGTTCACTATAACCAATGGCTCTGATACCAATCTGTCACACCACCAAAATCCATAAGCGGAGTATCACTGCAGGAGGCGTGACTGACTAGGATCCAGCCACCAATCATATTGAACAATATAATTAAATAAATAAAAGTCCAACCACACAATATAATTGGTGTTCAAAACAAGTTAATCAAATTCAAGTTATCAGCGGAAGCATAAAGTTTAAAACCAAAGTATAAGTTTAAAAGTTCAAATGTTTAACATGGAACTCAACAGTCCATATCCCACAACGGTTCCTGCTCCCATGCAAGCTCGAGCTAAACATTTAACGACCTGCAAGGCATGTAACAACGAGTCAACAACAAAGTTGAGCGAGTTCTTAGTTGGTTGTCCAATTAAAGTTGTTCCAAAAACCATAAGTTCTTTCGAAAACCATGTGTTAACCAATTCCTTGTTTCCCAAACTATGCATAACCAGTGGGGGCTACCCCATGTTAACCACTAGACCCGTTACTATATCGACTGGAGTCTTGTTGTGCCCTACGTCAATGTCTATCATCATTGACTAAGTGCCCAGATCCATTAGTCCACTCCCATCCTCTGCGGCACGGTATGAGGCTTGTCAAACCTAATAGCGCTATTTAACTAATGACCCATCCGCCATTGGCCCGACGATTAAGTCAATATAAAATGAGGGACTTAATGATAGAGTTTTTATCTAGTGTCAATGTTGTCACCCTTCAGTTAAGAGGGTGGGAGTACGTGTCAAGAAGAACACGCAGGTTTCAATGTTGTCACCCTTCACCGTAGAGGGTGGGAGTACGTATTCTACCCAAGGAGAATACGCATGTTTCCTTATTAAACTTTAACCCATTCCCAAGCTACCGGGAATCCCATGCCTTGTAGAAAGTGTGAACACACCTTGGTTTGCTCGATATGATTAACTACTTGTTCACAATCAGTTTATGTTTGCATTGTTTTCACGTAAATCGAAATCATGGAGTGCATGCAAAGCAACAATCATTGAATGCACATAGCAATTATACTACTCAATCAAGTCCACAGATCGTATTCATGTTTCCTTAGTTATGATTAACAGCATAAATAGCCAGGTAGTGAACATTCAGGTTTCATACACATGTTGTGACAACCGGTGATTTACGGCCCTTAATTACGCGATTAACAGGCGATTGACGTGATAATAAATAATGTTTATGATGCAGATAAACTTAATTAGGCCTTTGGAGTCCCTAGGAACGTCTATACGACTTTACAGTGCGCGAACGGTGGTTTACAGAGAAACCTGCTGAATATTACGCGACAACGAACTGAAATCGTACGAAAGACTGACGACACCGACAAATATGGATGTTACACGAATATTTTTACACTTATGGAGTTCGGGTCGCGATATCGGGTCTCGTAGGAACTACGGGCCACTTACACATGAGATGGGCTTGTGGGCCCTGGGCCCAAGCCCAAAACCTATAAGCCTAAACCTGCACATGATATAATGATCTCTACAAAATATTGTCAAATCTCTACAAGATTTGAAATCCTTGCAAAATCTATAATAAATCTTATAAAATCTTGCAAATCTTTGCAAGTCTCTTCAAATCTCTTCAAGAGATCTTGTTCCCTACTACAAGACATATTATACAATGGATGGAATGATTAAATGGATATTAGGAATACATGGAAGGTTAAAACCCATTTGTGCAAATACAAAACCCAGACAACATCTTCACTCATCTCATCAACAAACACAACACAACATTCACTCCTTCATTTCCCCTCTCTCTCGAAATCTACTGCCAACACAACATCCACAAAACACCTCCTAATTTCCCTATCTCCCTCTCGAGATCCTCCTGCAAATACCACAAATCCCACATCACATATGAGCATTTCTCAAATACATTCAACAATCAAAGCCAAACAATCCAATTGTCTCCTCCTCTCTCACTCGACACCCCCCTGTTACAGATTCAACGACCACCACCACCACGGTCCGGTGGTGGTGCGGTGACGAAGAGAGAGAGAGATCTAGATGAGAGAGAGACTCGGGAGGAGAGAGAGAGATCGAGATGAGAGAGAGAGCATCAGAGATAGGAGCGGCACCGCCGCTCACAGCGGCGGCGGTGGAGATGATGAGACGATGAGGGCGATGGTATGATGATGATGCTGGTGATTCGGTGATTGCTCCGGCGGCGGCAGATGAGTCCCGGCGACGGGTTTCAACCTCCGGTAAGTGGCTCGGTCTCATTTCAGTTTCGGGCTCATGTTAACGGGTTTGGGTTTTGGCTCAGCCGGTTCGTGTGTTGGTTCAAAGTTTTGGTTCGGTTTGAGTTGCAGGTTCGGGTCGACAAACCAGTCTGTCAACAGCTCGGGTCAACGGCTCGGTTCGGGTCAGCTGTGGTTCGGGTCAAACTTCGGGCCAGCGGGTTCGAGTCTCAGCTCAAGATACTTCAGATTTGGTTCGGTCAAAGACGGTCAACGACGGCTTGACTCGGTTCGGATTTCTAGGTTCGGTTGACTCGGTCAAACCGAGTCAACTCGGTCAACAAAAATCACACAAAGATCCGGTAAAGACTTATGACGCGACTATTTATGATATTTCTATAACTTTATTTGTTACGCGAAATCGAGCCCCTGAACCGATCAAATAAACGAATTATTAGTTAAAATTACTCGGATTATTTAGTATTTCGTTTATATAAATTGGTTATACATGAATATTATTGAATTTGGTTGAATTTTGAAAAATATAGCGACACTTAGATGTCGGGATCGTCCAAAAACAGAGGAAACTCTGCCCGTTTTTCGAGAAAACCCGTAAAAGCAAAACATGTTTTATTGAAAAGCGACTTTTATGAGAACCAATATAAGTGTGTATATCACTTTCGACGACGCTTTATCACATACGAAAACGACATTTCTTTTATAAAATAAATATATTTATATATTTATTTTAAGCGTCAAACAACTCGTATTCGTTTTACAAAATAAATATAGTTTACATATTTATTTCGAATACCATACAACGCGAATTCTTTTATAAAATAAATATATTTTATATATTTATTTCAAGCGCCAAGCAACTCATATTCTTTTATGAAATAAATATAACTATCGTATTTATTTCAAACGACATCAACACAAAAACGCTATTAAATAAATATAAGTTGTTATATTTATTTCAAAACACCTAAACGACACATAGTTTAGTTACCGTCGTTCATTTACCATCATAACTTACAGTCAAATCATTCAATTAGCGATTCGGTAAAGCTCGAAGACACGTAGTTAATTACTGCGATTATTTAGAAACTTATTAGATATTCCGTGTTAGGAATATTGTAGAATGCACGCTAGCGAGTCACGTCTGGGAAACGACATCACGAAGTCGTATTTTGCTAGCTTTGCACAGGAATATTTAGGTGAGTTCATAACCCCAACCTTTTTACGGTTTTACATTTTTCTAAATGTTTTCGGGGTGGAAAGACATGCACTTTTTGCAAAGCATACAAGAATTACATATTTCTAAACCATTTTACAAGCAAGTTTTAACTGACACAAATGGTTTACAGAAAAGTGAGTTCATGCTCCCCCTTTTCTTTTAACTGTTTTCAGTTTTATAACTTCGGGGGTGAAATACATGTTACTAAATGTTTACAAGAGAGTTCGTGTCCCCACTTTTAATCTTTTACGTACTTTTTAAACTTGGGGCGAACACATGAAAATTGATACTTGATATAATAAACGAGAATTGATACTTGATATAATAAACAAGAATTGATACTTGATATAATAAACGAGAATTGATACTTGATATGATGAATACATAAACAAGAAGCACTCTTGGTGATCACTAGTACCAAGTATGATGCGTTTTGAGGAATGATACGAGAAATCGTGTCACGAATAGGGTACCATAAGCACCATTAATCGTGTACATACTTAGACTGCAAAACAAAAGGTTAGATCTAATGGGTGTCCAGGTAGCCACACTCTCGGTGAACACTAGTACCGAGTAGTGCTTTTGTGTCTTCGTCGTGAATCGACAACTAGAAAAATGCCTATGGTTTGGTGACTTCCTATGTCGTGTCACATGTTAATGGCCTTGCAACCCATTAACTACACAAGAATACTTTATTTGTACGAAGTTCGTACACAAGAATACTTTATTTGGTTCATACTACAAGAATACCTTATTTATACAAGATTCATACCACAAGAATACTTTATTTTACAAGAATACTTTATTGGTACAAGATTTGTACCACAAGAATACTTTATTTATACGAGAATACTTGATTTATACAAGAATACATGATTTACACAAGAATACATGATTTATACAAAAATTCTTGATTTATTCAAGAATACTTGATTTATACAAGATACATACCATGTCTTCAAACAGAGTTTCCATACAACATGACAAGAAAATGATTTTAAATTCGTTTTCTCAACAATACTTCAAAAACCGGTTATTCAAAAAGATTTATTTCAAATCTTTTACAAACAAACTATGAACTCGCTCAACTTTATGTTGACTTTTTCGCATGTTTCTTTCTCAGGTTGCATTTCTAAGACAAGGCACGGTTGGAATAGGAGAACCATGTGGAGTCAAGTACTTAGTGGCATTCATTTTCTAAAAGACTTAGCTTATTTGCTTCCGCTGTGCAATGAAGATACCAGTCCAGTCACGCCAATGCTGTGATATTTCGGGGTGTGACACATGTTAAACCACATTCTGTTGTGAATCATGTACTGGACGGCGAAACTCTAGACTGCGAAACTTATAGAGTTTCGTCGAGACACCAAGTGATGAAACTTATAGAGTTTCGTCGACATACAGAGTGGTGAAACATCTAATGTTTCGTCGAGACACAGGATGGCGAAACATCTAGAGTTTCTCCAAGACGGGGTGTGGCGAAAGTCTCTAGTGTTTCGTCACAACCCTAGCCAAACAGTTATCTTATCTTTCATTCAGCCGTATGCTATTATTTTCATCAATAGGCAACAGATCTAACAACAGATTCAGCGATAATCATGCATCCTAGTTATGTATTACCATGCTCACATGGCGTAACAGCAATTCATCATACATTAAACTTGCACCCTATGCATAACAGTTTACAGGCTTTCATACAATTCACATAATCACAACATATTTGAAATTGAGGATCACTTAGATCTACCGGTTCCTTACTATCAAGAATCGTCGTATGATTATAGTCTAAACATTCTGATCAGATCCTATGCGAACATCCATCAAACATGAACAATCGATAAAATATGTAAGATTCATGAAACATTCAAAACCCTAATCCACACAATATGATAATTCAGTATCTAACAAGATCATATATTCACAAAAGCACCATAACGATCATCAACAAGGAATCAAGCAGATTAAGTCGGGTAATCTAATCACATACTAACCGGTTGTAAGATGAGACTAACAAGAATTTGAGAAAGATGATGATTGGCGTCGCGTGCAGGGAGAGAAAAGGAAGTCTAGGGTTTCGCCAATTATGATTTTACGTGAGGTTATGAGACTAATATAATTGACTCGCGACTGGGCTTCACATGGGCCTCAAGCCCACATGGCGAAAGTCCATATGGCGAAACGTCCTAGTTTCGTCGCAAATATGACGAAACCCCCTAGGTTTCATCGAGTGAGGGTTGTGGCGAAACTCCTAGGTCTCGTGGTCACAAGGATGAGAACCAAATGTGTTAAGTATATTAAATCTTAGCCAAACGTTTAGTAGGTTTCCATTAGTTAATCAAACATATAACAATATCTCAAACATATAACAAACGTGCACAATTACAAAGCAAACAAGTTATGCAAACACAATTGTGAAACAAATAATGTGTCGAGGAAAGACCTTGAAAACTTGGGTTGTCACACAGGATATAGCCAATAATAATGAAATTGGCAGCCACTTTTACATGAACTGGTCCCGCTATCTTGAACTATTCCTGGATAACTTGCGCTCCAGGCGGGGTGTTTAAACCGAATTCGAGAGAAAGGTGAATACCTTTAAACCTTTGAAGGGATAAGGATTCCTTAAACGTGAGAGAGGGGGCCAATCCTCTAATCTTTTGGTTCATCCTGAGTGTATATCCTGGAGTTACATCTCGAAGCATATTCTGCAAAACACTCTTAAACTAAGGTAGGTGTTAGCTTGGCTAACACCCCTTCGATGCTTAAGTCAGTATTGGGTTTAAAAGAATAAATAAAATCAAATATATTTAAAAGAGATAGAATTCATACCATCCTGAGTTAGAAATTAAATTCTAAACTCACTTGAAATAGAGCTTGAGGTGTATAGCATTCCAGGATCTTGGTAACACATCCCCTTCCATATTCTTGAGTCGGTATGCTCCTTTTGCCCGACTATGTTTCAATCTCATAGGGTCCTTCCCATTTTGGAGCTAACTTCCCATCGGCAGGATTAGTAGTATTCTGAAAAGCCTTCCTTAACACCCAATCTCCAACTGGAAACCTTCTAGTACTTAGATTTTTGTTTTATGCTCTGGATATCCTCTTTTGATATGCTGCCCTCCTTAGCTTTGCTGCATCCCTTGTCTCATCGACATTACCCAATTCTTGGCATAAAGCTTCAGGATTCCTCTCAGCATCCCGGAGGTTCGATCTTGTTGTAGGTATCACCATTTCTGTCGGGATCACTGGTTCAGCCCCAAACACTAAGGAAAATGGGGTTTGCCCAGTAACATTCTTCACCGTTGTTCTATCTGCCCATAAGACAAAGGGTATTTCTTCTGCCCATCTCCCTTTTTAGTGTCACACCCCGACCACGTAAAACAACAAATCATGGCAGAATCGTCGGGGAGGGTTGTAACAGAATCATTGTTTCATAACACATGGAAATTTAAGTGTTGTTTTATTGATTAAAAGAAATTACAATGTCTTAACAACAAGGAAGCATAACATAATTAACTAGTCTTGCATCTTGTATTGTCACTAAGGCCCTCGTCCAATTCTATGTTTGCATCATAATCATCTAACAACAGCACCTGAAACACATGTGAAAATAGGTACGTCAGCATAAAAATGCCTGTGAGATACATAGGTTTTATTGATTTAGGATTCATGACTTATAAGTTTAGAAAAAGTTGTTTAACAAAAGTCAGTCATGATCCTTGTAAAAATGTTTTTGTTTTATAAATCATATAGAAATCGATAAGGAAACAAATGTTATAAAAGAAATATGTATGGTTAACTAAATAACCAAGTAAAATGAATTTGTATAAAATGTATTATTTGTAAAACAATGTTTTGTAAAGATATGTTAATTTGTGTAAAATGTAATATGTCAAAATTGAAATGGTTTAAATAACGCTACGATATGTAATATCATAAAAGCACTTATATATAGGAAGTACCAGCGGCGTATCCACCATGCTTTTATCATATTACACATGTCTCGTTACTTAAATCACTTACCCAAACAAACCACCAATGTAAAAATGTTCATGTATAACTAAATGTAATGTTTTAAACAAATGTTGAAATGTTATTGAGTAAACAAATGTGATGTAGAGTGAATAAAAAGCCTTTATTGATTAAAAGCATTTACTCGACCCTATAAGAAAGGAATGTACAAAACAATGCATTTGATAAATTATAATCAAAATTTATGTTTTGTAAAATAATGCATGCTTTACTGATACAAACATCTATGCGGTATTGTGAAAATGCATACAGTCAAGCCTTGAGACTGTGGCGATAAACCCTTAAACGAATTAAAGATTTATCTGAGTTATGTTTATCGAATTCGGTCATTCCTTCCATCCAAACATACCTAGGATGTCAGGAACGGGAGTTGTCAATTCCTATGGTACCACTACCTACTAACGAACGGCGTAGCCAATGTTAATGAATGTATTTTTGAGCCATTTAAACAAACCAAATGTCATACCAAAATGTAAGCATGTTCTATGAAAATAATGTACTAAGTATGCAACAAATGGACATACATAGCATGAAATGAAATGTAAAATAATGTACTAAGTATGCACTAAATGGACATACATAGCATATAATGAAATGTAAACAATGTACTAAGTATGCACTAAATGGGCATACATAGTATAAAACGATATGTAAACAATGTACTAAGTATGCACTAAATGGACATATATAGCATAAAATGAAATGTAAAACAATGTACTAAGTATGCACTAAATGGACATACATAGCATAAAATGAAATGTAAAACAATGTACTAAGTATGCACTAAATGGACATACATAGCAAAAATATAATGAAATCATGTACTAATAGTGTACTAATGAACATAGCAAGTATATGATATGGAAACATGGAAAACACGAAAGTAACAAGTAGGCACATGTGTTTCACCCCAAAACGTTTGAAAAACGGTAAAAGAGGGGTCTATGTACTCACTTGAGGGTGCTTAGAAGTCTTGAACAACAACCAAGCAAAGCTAGAGGGATCACGGAATCAAACGACATCTAATATAGGTAACTATGTAAATAAACGGACCTAAATCGGAAGATCGGATAAAATGAGGTTTCGTAAACCAAATGTGTCACACCCTGACCACGTAAAACAACAAATCGTGGCAGAAACGTCGGGGAGTGTTGTAACAGAATTATTGTTTCACAACCATGGATACAAAAGAGTCTTGTTTTATTAAATATTAAACTTTAACATTGTCTTAGCAAGAAACCAACAAGTTATAAATCGACTATCATTGTTATTATGTCATTAAGGTCTCCTCCAGATCCTATGTGACTCATGCATCTTAGCAATCAACATCAAGCAACTTCACCTGAAACATATGTAAAAACAAAGTCAGCAAAGAAATGCTGGCGAGTACATAGAAACCTTGTCTTGTAAAATGTTTTTATTGTAAAATGAATAACCAAGTCAAGACAGATTTGGTTATAATTTATAAACCTCGATGCCATGAATCTTGACCCAAAACATTTGTTTTCGTAAACCAAATCGTAAATCGTTCTCGTAATAAAACTCGTATGGTTTATATAGTTTCGTAAACATCATTGTGTGACATCGTTTAACTCGTTCTCATTATAGATCATCGTTCATTTGTTAAATCGTTCATAAACGTTCAATCGTTCGAAATCATTCTCGCACAAATCGTTCTCGTTTTAATTGTGAAAACTACTTTTGGTCGTCTCGCTAATAACATTCATACCTTTGTGATTGGTTCATCGTTCAACTCGTAATAACAAACCACCAAAGGGTAAGTTAACAATCATCAGATTCAGTCGTTACCCACCTAACCCACACATAACCATGGGCGCAGTCCGATAACGGGATTTGTCAGATCCAATGATACCATAACCTAATATTGGTCGGTTCGGCCAAAATTAATGAATGTCGTTCGTTATGTAACTACAACCAACAAGCTCGTTCACATTATCGAAATCGTCATTAGTTTAGTATAAACCATCTTAATCGTTTTGAACCATCGTTGAAATATCGAAATCGTTTTGATACATATGAATCACCCCAAAACAATCGAAAACAGTAAAAGAGGGGATTTATGTACTCATCTTTGGGTGTGTTTTTATATGTTAACACAATCCCTCAAATTGTTTATTCGTCCTAAATTAAATAAGAATGATTTAATAATAAAAAACCCACAAAAATACATAAGTTTCTCCGATACTTAGAATTTTCACATAACTTTGAGATTTCTCAAAAAGTTATTATTTTTTATTATTTTGGTGTATTTGTATATATATATGAGTTCACATATATATTTTAAAAACTTTGCCGTTCGAACGATTATATTGGTGACCCTCATCATGTTATAAGCAATATATCAATGATTTGCGCGTCGTAGGATATATACTCAATTGTAACATACTAATAATAGCGTAATACACATAATATTGTTAACATTAAACACATCATCATACACATATTGTAAAACACATAGCACATTGTAACACATAAAATTTACCCATGAACAACCCATTATAGTGTATGCCGAAAAACACTTATTTTAGCGATTCGGTAACATTTTTGGGCGTCGGAAGTCACGTATGACTAACCAAACACCAAGTAAACTTAATATAAGTTAAAATAATTATTTTTATATCAAAAATATCAGTTTACTTACTGATCTAATACAGTTTTATAAAAATCCTCTGAAAAGGCGATTTTTAACCGTTTTACCGCATAGTTTTGCATCAAACGTTACCCGAACCATCCCAAATCGAAACGACTTGAAATTTTAACATAACCCATGTTATTTACTGAATAAAATAATGGTTATACTCATGATAGTGCAGGTCTTAATTAAAGCACATAAATCATGCAAATTTCACATATTTTACCACTTTTTAAGCTATATGTACAACATGCAAAGCTATCAAACCTATGTCAAAGTTTCATGCCATTATGTTATACCAAATAATGTTATTTTTAGTGTTTATAACCTGTTCAAAAACACTTTGGTCATACAACCATTTTTATCACTTCTTGAGCTTTAAATCAACATGTATCCTCATGTACAAGTGTCTAAAGCATACTATCATATCAACATCATTTTATATGAGTTTAAATGCATCAAATATGCAACTTATTCATGTTTATATGCTGATGTAATTTAACATTTATCAAATAATGCATAGATCATCAACCACTTGCATTTTAACTATTATTCAAGAACAAGCAACAACCTAAACATGTACTTATAAAAAAAAATAAAGCTCAAAACTCATACACACATGTATATATATGTACGGTCATACACACCCACATAAACATCACCATTTTTATTTGTATCAAGACCCATTTCATTTTAGATTTCAAGTTTGTGAAAATTCCAAGATTCAAGAGAAACTTCAAATCATCAAGAACAACCAAGAATCAAAAGTATGATTTAAACATAAATGTTATACCTTCAAGATTCAAGTAGGTTGTGGGATGAGATTTTGATGATAGGAAGCTTGAAATCACTTGAATGCACCTTGGAAACACCTTTGGATCTTCACACTAACTTGAATTTAGCTTGAAATGGTGTTGAATTCTCAAGAACAAAGTTTGAAGGTTTGAAGATGGAGAGAGAGAGGGGTGTACTGTTGGGAGGAGAGAGAGAGTGAGGGATATGGAGTGATGTAGGAAAGATTATAATCTTGTTGTGAAGATATGAAGAGATATATGGAAGATCTCATGAGAGCATGCAATAACAAGTGTCAAACAAGATCAAATATGATTTTATGCAAGATCTTGGAAATATTTGGTGGGGCCACACATATATATGACCGTAAATTAAGAAGGGGGGGGGGTTAAAGTGTAAGTTTGTTGGTGAATTAGTTAAAAACATGTATTTAACTGGATACCGGGTATTTTATCTAGCGTTTAAATCCTGGTTTATGGCGTTCTAAATTATTTTTATTATTCTATAAAAATAAACTCGCCAAATTATTACTGAAATAAATTTCAGTTGCCGAGATTGGCTGCGTTGTCTGCGTTTTGCAGTAGAAGCATTGTGTCGCGTAGAAACACGCGGTACGCGCTTAAACTTGAAAAATAACGTTTTTAAGCGTTTTAATTTATTTTTCAACACAGACCTGATTAAAAATAAAATTTTAATCATAACAGAATATTTATAGGATTTAAATATTATCCGGGCGGTCACCAACGTTCGTTTAACAGTTTTTGTCGTAAATAGTTCTTTAGTTTAAATAAACATGTTTTTGCCATACCGAATCCTTCGAAACTTATTTCTAAGTTATGTAAAGGACATTTAGGGTATGTTTGACTTACGTCACAGTTCCGGAGTGTACGTCGCATTAAACTGATTGCGTTTACGCACCACTTTGCGTATAACCTTCCAGAAAGTGATTTAAAGCTTGAAATCGGAATCGAATCAAATTGTAAAATCATTAAACACAATTACACACATAATAACACCAAAGCACATTGTTTTATTGATAATCAAAATTGTTTTACATTATACGATGATTACAGAACACAGTTGTCACAAAATGAGTATAGGAACTCATGTAACATGGTTTAACAAAGCCTACATTCTAAAACGAAACCTATCCTAAGTGCTTACGACCTATTACGACCCGTTTAGGTAGCTTACGCTACTTTAACGCGTCGTTTGCGTGAAACGCGTTCGGACCACCTAACTAGTCCTATGACAAGTAATATATGCCTTAACATGTCTAATAATGTTGCCAAATCAGTTTAGATGTCAAAAGTTATGTTACATGTGCTTAAAATGAATTTTGGCGTAAAAAGGGCATTTTGGTAATTTTCCTAAGGCATATAAACTACCTATCATACGACTAACTAAACGTAGTGACCATAAGGTATAACCTCAGAAGGTTATTCCCTATGCAACTATGGTCACCTAATATGTTTGGTCGGATCCTAATGATCGACCAAATGGGTCTGGTTCGAAAGTCTAAGCGGTTGTTCAGACCGCTTACCTTTACGACCCTATATAAGCACTAAACCTAAAGTGACGAGCTAAACATGTTAAAACATGCTTAATGAGGTTTCAAAACAGGTTTGGTATCAAAACAAACGGTTTTGATACCTAAAAGTAGTTTGGTTACAAAATACGCAAGAATACGCATTTTGGCCGAAACTACGACTCGCCACTATGCCTAGATAACGTGGTAATAAGTAGGTATAGTCACAAGAGACTAAAACCATCGTGATTACGCTCACGTTATGAAGTTCAAATGAACTTCATGTTGACCATAAACTGGTCGAAGCAGAAAGTCAAACACAGTTTGACTTTCACGCTTAAAACGTGAAAAAGAACGAAAAAGGACTTACAACGGGTCCAAGAATGGAAGTTTTGATCCGATTACTCTCAGGTATGAAGTGTATAACTTCAACTTAGAGAGCCAAATCAGATCAAAGTGTGAGTTTTGAAGCAAGAGGGTGGGGGTATTTATAGGAAAACTGTCACACCCCGACCACGTAAAACATCAAATCGTGGCGGAAACGTCGGGGAGTGTTGTAACAGAATTATTGTTTCACAACCATGGCATACAAAGTTATATTTTATTTATCAAACAAGAGTGTTACATTGTCTCAAAACAGGAAATAAAGAGTTCAGAACATAATTAAACTAGTTCTATCTTTATTTTAAGTCTCTAAGGCACAGGTCCGCCCTAGTGTCACGATCATCAACCTAAGCAACAGCTCCTGAAAACACATGTGAAAATAGGTACGTCAGCATAAAAATGCCTGTGAGATACATAGGTTTTCTGAAATAGGATTCATGACTTATAAGTTTAGAAAAAAAGTTGTTTAGCAAAAGTCAGTCATGAACCTTGTAAATTGTTTTGTTTTGTAAATCATTTAAAAAGCGATAAGATCAGATGATATGTATACATAAAAGAATAATACATAGTTAAATGAATAACCAAGTAAAATGAGTTGTATAAAATAAGTTGTTTGTAAAGCAATGTCTTGTGAAAGCTATGTTATTTGTATAGAATGTTATATGTCTAAATTGAAATGATTCAAATAACGCTACGATATGTAATACCATACAAGCACTTATATATAGGAAGTACCAGCGGCGTATCCACCATGCTTGTATCATATTACACACGTCTAGTTACTTAGATCACTTAAACAAACCACCAATGTATAAAGTCCATGTTTAAACCAATTGTCAAAAAGTCCTTGTATAAACCATGTCAAATGTTAAAAAGTCCAGATGTAGTCAAGTAATGTGTAACAAATGTTATGTATTGTAAGTAAAGTATTGTCACATAATCCATGTAGAAATGTACAAAACAAAGTATTCTGAATATATCAAAAAGTTATGTTTTGCAAAGTGAATGCATGTTACATTGATACAAACATTTATGTGGTAAGTTAACGCATACATTCAAGCCTTGAGACAGTCGGATAACCCTAAGTCAAGGTTATCAAAAGAAATGTTTTCGGATTCAGTCATTCCTTACATCCAAACAAACCCGGGATGTCAGGAATGTGATTTGTCAAGTCCTATGGTACCAGTACTTACTACCGAGCGTCGTAGCTAATGTTAATGAACGTATATAAGTCTCGCTTGTACAAACCAAATGTCATAGCAAATGTGAACATGTTATATGAAAACAATGTACTAAGTATGCTAAGTTAACATACGAAGCAGAAAAGTCATGTAAATCAATGTGCTAGCATGCTATTAGTCAACATACATAGCAAAAATGTAAAGTAAAACAATGTACTAAGTATGCTCACAATGGACATACATAGCATAAAATGTAATGAAATCATGTACTATAATGTACTAATGAACATAACAAGCATATGATATGAAAGCATGAAAAGCACGAAAGTAACAAGTAGGCACATGTGTTTCACCCCAAAATGTTTGGAAAACAGTAAAAGAGGGGCTATGTACTCACTTGAGATTGCTTAGTAGTCCTTGAGTAATAACCAAACAATGCTAGAGATCACGGATATCAAACGGCAGCTAATATAGGTAACTATGTTAATATACCGGACCTAAATCGGAGGATTGGATAGAATGAGGGTTCGTAAACCAAACGAGTATGGAGACTCGTGTAATATGGTTTAACAAAGCCCACATACTAAAATGAAACCTAACCTAAGTGCTTACGACCCATTACGACCAGTTTAGGTAGCTTATGCTACTTTAACGCGTCGTTTGCGTGAAACGCGTTCAGACCGCTTAACTAGCCCTATGACAAGTAATATATGCCTTAACATGTCTAATATTATATGCCTTATCAAACTCTTTCTCCAACGCTCGCTGTTCATGGCGAGGACAGAATTCCCTCATCATAAGGGCCCTAAGTTCGGCCCAAGTTTGTGCTAGAGCAACTTCTGCACCACGGTCTCTCATAACCCCATTCCACCATGTGAGAGCCCTCTTCTGAAACACGCTCGAAGAAAACTCGACCTTGCGATTATCCGGACACTGCACGTGGCGGAAAGTATTCTCAATGCTCTCAAACCATTGAAGAAGCCCAGTCGCTCCCTCAGAACCACTAAACTTGAGTGGTTTAGCCGAGCTAAAAGTCTTGAAATTGCATGGAGCATGATTGTTGTTGTTGGCTTAGTTCATTTGAGCAATGGAAACTGGGAATTGAGCAGCCATCTGCTGCGCAATGATTTCTACCAGTTTGACAGTCGCTATCTGGTGTTCGCGTCGAGGAGGCATTTTAAAAAGAGGAAACATGAAAGGAAATGAGTGAGATGATTGAATGAAGAGAATGAGATGAAACAAAATCAACAAAAGCAAAGATGGTGGTCATTCGTCCGTATCACAAAGCAAACAAACGACACACAGTGACTAATCAAAGTAAATGGGTCAAAAATAATGTATCGCGAAGACATGCTCGCCTATAAGTGAACACTCATCCCAAGAATTCCCAGGGAAGCACAACTGGTCTCGCGTCTGATGAGATATATACGAAGTGCTTGCCTAGACAGAAAACCCAGAATATAGGCATTCACTCTTCCAGTTTGCACGTGTTCACATTATTTAAAACCCAAAACCTTGACGAGATTTTGAAAATTTGAAGGCAATAAGCCAAGAATTTTAGTTAAACTGTAAGGGTTCAAAACCTTACAAAAGAGGGTTCAAAACCTTGTAATAAATCATTCAAAAACAGAAGATTGTTTTTCAAAAATCGTTTCGGAAAAAATTGGTTTTTGTTTTGATAATCACCTAAGGATAGGTGATGTGCATGTTTTAAGATCTAAACACAAGATAACTCGTGTTAGGGTCCTAGAAAAGTTATAGTCTAGGTCAAAGCATTACTAATAACCTAATTCCCTATAACCATTGGCTCTGATACCAACTCTTCTGTCACACCCCGACCGCATATAACAACGAACCGCGACGGAAATGCCGGGGAGTGATCGCGACAGAATTAATTGTTTCATAACCATGGCATTCAAAGTTGTATTTTATTTATCAACATAATAGTTTCATTGTCTTAAACAGGAAATAAAGAGTTTATAACATCATTAAACAAAGTCTATCTTCATTTTAAGTCTCTAAGGCACAGGTCCGCCCTAGTGTCACGATCATCATCTTACGGAAAAGCTCCTGAAAACACATGTGAAAATAGGTACGTCAGCATAAAAATGCCTGTGAAATACATAGGTTTGTGAAAATAGGATTCATGACTTAAGTTTAAGAAAAGTTGTTTAGTAAAAGTCAGTCATGAACCTTGTAAGTTGATTTGTTTTGTAAGTCGTTTGAAAAACAATAAGATCGAATGATATGTATAAATAAAAGAATAATGTGTGGTTAAATGTATAACCAAGTAAAATGTGTTGTATATGGTAAGTTGTTTGTAAAGCAATGTCTTGTGAAAGATATGTTATTTGTATAAAATGTTATATATCTAAATTGAAATGAATTAAATAACGCTATGATATATAATACAATACAAACACTTATATATAGGAAGTACCAGCGGCGTATCCACCATGCTTGTATCATATTACTCACATCTCGTTACTTAAGTCACTTAAACAAACCACCAATGTATAAAGTCCATGTTTAAACCAATAGTCAAAAGTCCTTGTATAAGTCATGTCAAATGTTTATAAGTCCAAGAGTAGTCAAGTAATGTGTATCAAATGTTATGTATTGTAAGTAAAGTATTGTCATATAAACCAAATGTAGAAATGTACAAAACAAAGTAATTTGAATATATCAAAAAGTTATGTTTTGCAAAGTAATGCATGTTACAATGATACAAACATTTATGTGGTAAGTTAACGCATACATTCAAGCCTTGAGACAGTCGGATAACCCTTTCAGTCAAGGTTATCAAAAGATATGTTTTCGGATTCAGTCATTCCTTACATCCAAACAAACCCGGGATGTCAGGAATGGGATTTGTCAAGTCCTATGGTACCACTACTTACTACCGAGCGGCGTAGCTAATGTTAATGAACGTATAATAGTCTCGTTTGTGCAAACCAAATGTCATAGAAGTTGTTTACATGTCATATGAAAACAATGTACTAAGTATGCTAAGTTAACATACAAAGCAGAAAAGTCATGTAAATCAATGTGCTAGCATGCTATCAGTCAACATACATAGCAGAAATGTAATGTAAAATGATGTACTAAGTATGCACACAATGGACATACGTAGCATGAAATGTAATGAAATCATGTACTATAATGTACTAACAAACATAGCAGGTATATGATGTGAAAACAGGAAAGCACGAGAGTAACAAGTAGGCACATGTGTTTCACCCCAAAACAGTTTGAAAACAGTAAAAGAG
Source organism: Helianthus tuberosus (assembly GCA_030545235.1). Classification (NCBI taxonomy): domain Eukaryota; kingdom Viridiplantae; phylum Streptophyta; class Magnoliopsida; order Asterales; family Asteraceae; genus Helianthus; species Helianthus tuberosus. The sequence continues at coordinate 155,104 of JARYGA010007965.1, read as the reverse complement.
GGGTTCTATGTACTCACTTGAGATTGCTCAGAAGTCCTAAGATAACCACCAAGCAATGCTAGAGATCACGGAATCAAACGGCACCTAATATAGGTAACTATGTTAATAAACCGGACCTAAATCGGAAGACTTAGATAGAATGAGGGTTCGTAAACCAAACGAGTATGGAGACTCGTGTCATATGGTTTAACAAAGCCTACATACTAAATGAAACCTAACCTAAAAGCTTACGACCCATTACGACCCGTTTAGGTAGTTTATGCTACTTTAACGCGTCGTTCGCGTAAAACGCGTTCGGACCGCCTAACTAGTCCTATGACAAGTAAAATATGCCTTAACATGTCTAATATTGTTTTCAAATCAGTTTAGATACCAAAATTTATGTTACATATGCTTAAATGAATTTTGGCGTAAAAAGGGCATTTTGGTAATTTACCTAAGGCATATAAACTACCTATCATACAACTACTTAAACGAAGCGACCATAAGGTATAACCTCGGAAGGTTATTCCCTATATACTATGGTCACCTAATGTATTTGGTCGGATCCTAATGATCGACCAAATGGGTCGAGTTCGAAAGCATAAGCGACTGATCAAGTCGCTTACCCTTACGACCCTAGACAACGTGGTAATCAGTAGGCATAGTCCCAAGGGACTATAACCATCGTGATTACAATCACGTTGCGAAGTTCAAACGAACTTCGCATTGACCATAAACTGGTCAATGCAGAAAGTCAAACAAAGTTTGACTTTCGGACTCGAAAAGCAATAAAAGAACGAAGGAACACTTACAGAGGGTCCCTGAATGCTTTGATTTCTCAAGTATTCTCAGGTAGGAAGTGAATATCACAACCACTTAGAGAACTCTCAAGAAGATCAAGTGGGTTTTGAAGTTGGGGGAAGTGGGTATTTATAGATTTCGGTCCACCGTTAGGATCATTTCTTGGAGAAGAGGGCATGATTACATCCCTACACTTGTTGGAAGGTTGTGGTTACTGAATTTGGCCACCATAAGAGTTTAACATGTGGCACTTGACCTTTGGAGGGTTTAGGGGCTGCTTAACTTATTTTTAAAATGGATTTTGCTGATCAGAAGGGGCCTAGCATGACGCTAGGGGGGCTAGGTGTCACGCTAGGGGTCCCCTGATCAGCAAACACTTTCTAATGTTCACCTTTCAGTCCCCGTTACGTATTAAGGACATTTCCGACATGTTTAAGGCTCATTAAATCATTTTCAAGGCTCCACAAGGATGCCTAAACATTGTGGGCATGAAACATGCTCAAAAATGTGCCGGGTGTTGGCTCGTTTGGTCGTACGAACGCGATGTTCGCTTAATTACGACGGTATGCGCATAAGCGCGAGAAATGATCTAAATTGCGTGACGAATGGATTTTTCTCAATCCAAACACTAAAATAAAATATTTTAGTGCTTACATAAATTTTTGGATGTCCAGAGGTATTCAGAACGTAAGTTATGCGCGAAAGTGCAAACTTGTGCACTTTTTGACGCTTTTAGTCCCTGAATGACCCAAAAGTTTATTTTAGCATACCGAACCCCTCAAAGCCTATTTCTAAGCTATGTGAAGGATATTTATGGTATGTTTAACTTATGGTCATGTTCCGGAATGTTCGTTACAGTTCAAATTGGCATACTTTCACAGTTTGTCAAGTTTAGTCCCTGTAAGCGAATTAACTTGTTTTTGCCACACCAAAGCCTTCAAAACTTATTTCTAAGTTATTTAAAGGTTATTTAAGGTATGTTAAGTATATGTTGATGTTTCGGAGTATTTGTCGCGTTAAACTGGTTACGTTTACGCACCATTTTGCGTATAACTCTCCAGAAAGCGATGTAGAGTTTGAAATCGAATAAAAGTCAAAACATGAAAAATGTAAAACACAACCAAACAAACATTGGGATCAAATAACATTGTTTTATTGACAATTGAACTGTACACAAAGATAATAAGCACAGATGTTATAGCTATTATTTTCATCAATACGCAACAGATCTAACAACAGATTCAGCGATAATCATGTATCCTAGTTATGTATTACCATGCTCACAAGGCATAATAGCAATTCATCATACATTAAACTTGCACCCTATGCATAACAGTTTACAGGCTTTCATACAATTCACATAATCACAACATATTTGAAATTGAGGATCACTTAGATCTACCGGTTCCTTACTATCAAGAATCGTCGTATGATTATAGTCTAAACATTCTGATCAGATCCTATGCAAGCATCCGTCAAACATGAACAACCGATAAAATATGTAAGATTCATGAAACATTCAAAACCCTAATCCACACAATATGATAATTCAGTATCTAACAAGATCATATATTCACAAAAGCACCATAACGATCATTAACAAGGAATCAAGCAGATTAAGTCGGGTAATCTAATCACATACTAACTGGTTGTAAGATGAGACTAACAAGAATTCGAGAAAGATGATGGTTGCCGTCGCGTGCAGGGAAAGAAAAGGAAGTCTAGGATTTTGCCAGTTATGATTTTACGTGAGGTTATGAGACTAATATAACTGACTCGCGACTGGGCCCCACCTGGGCCTCAAGCCCACATGGCGAAAGTCCATATGGCGAAACGTCCTAGTTTCGTCGCAAATTGTATGACGAAACCCCCTTAGGTTTCGCCGAGTGAGGGTTCTGGCGAAACTCCTAGGTTTCATAGTCACAAGGATGAGAACCAAATGTGTTAAGTATATTAAATCTTAGCCAAATGTTTAGTAGGTTTCCATTAGTTAATCAAACAATATAACAATATCTCAAACATATAACAAACGTGCACAATTACAAAGCAAACAAGTTATGCAAACACAATTGTGAAATAAATAACGTGTCGAGGAAAGACCTTGAAAACTCGGGTTGTCACATCATCCCCAACTTGAAAGAAATTTCGGCCTGAAATTTAGCATGTAGTCACTGAGGAAGCTAGTTAGGTTGCGTGGTTTCCTGGTTTTCCTGGGGTGTCACATCATCTCCCGTTGGTTTGGAATTTCGTCCAGAAATTCTGCAGTAGCTTCAGCCTCAGCAGTGGTTTCGCTTTTCTCGAATAATTGGTGATACTTGTGTTTCATTTGGTTTTCTCGTTCCCAGGTAAACTCTAGGCCACGACGGGAGTTCCAACGAACTCGAACAAGGGGTATCCTGGTACGCTTGAGAATCTTAACGTCTCGATCGGTAATCTCTACTGGTACCTCAATGAATCGTAACTGATCGTCGATGGTCTCCTTGAGAGGAACTATGAGGGTCTCATCTGACAGACACTTCTTCAGATTCGACACATGGAATACGTTGTGAACTCCGCTAAGTTCTTCAGGTAGGTTCAGTTTGTAAGCCACCTTGCCTATTTTCTCAATGATTTCGAAAGGTCCGACATAACGCGGGTTGAGTTTTCCTCGTTTACCAAAACGAACTACACCTTTCCAATATGAGACTTTAAGTAGCACTGGATCCCCAACCTGGAACTCGAGTGGTTTTCTGTGCTTATCAGCATAGCTTTTCTGATGGTCACGAGCTGCCGCCATTCGTTGTCATATCTGAGAAATCTTCTCTGTTGTGTCTACGACGAGTTATGGGCCAGTGATTTAGCTGTCGCCAACCTCTGCCCAACAAAGAGGTGATCGGCACTTCCGTCCATACAATACCTCGAACGGAGTAGCCTGGATGCTGGTGTGGTAACTGTTGTTTTACGAAAACTCCACTAAAGGAAGGTGTCTTTCCCAGCCGTTACCAAAGTTGAAGCATGTCTTCAAGGGTTTGGATGGTGCGTTTAGACTGCCCATCCGTCTGTGGATGATACGATGGAGGTAAAACACGTGTCATGATCAGATATGATGGAGGTTGGCACCCCGTGCCTCGAAACTACTTCCTTCAGGTAAACGTCTGCTAAAGTAGAAAACTTATCCATTTCCTTGATAGCCAGAAAGTGTGCAAACTTTGTCAGTCGATCCACGATCACCCAAATGGTATCATTCCCTCGTTGAGATCTAGGTAGGCCCGTAACAAAGTCCATGGAAATTTGCTCCCATTTCCATGCCAGGATCTCTGGTTGTTGAAGTAGGCCTGATGGCTTCTGGTATTCAAGTTTGACCCTAGCACAGGTCAAACATTTACTAACATAGGTCGCTATGTTAGCTTTCATGTGGGGCCACCAGTACGTGGCTTTGAGATCGTGGTACATCTTATCAGAACCAGGATGTACTGAGTAACGGGACTTGTGTGCTTAATCCATTACAAGCTCACGTAAATTACCATAAAATGGAACCCAAATGCGCCCTATCACGTAGTAAGCGCCGTCTTCCTTTTGTTCTAACCGTTTCTTCGATCCTCGCAGGGACTCAGCCCAGATGTTCTCTTCTTTCAATGCTTCGACCTGAGCATCACGAATTGAGCAGGAAGACTAGAGTGGATGGTAAGCTGTAACGCACGTACATGCTTAGGTTTAGTCTCCTTCCGACTGAGGGTGTCGGTCACAACATTGGCTTTGCCCGGATGGTACTTGATCGCGCATTCATAATCATTCAGAAGTTCAACCCACCGACGCTGTCGCATGTTCAACTCCTTTTGTTCGAAGATATGCTGGAGACTCCTGTGATAGGTGTAAATGGTGCACTTGGTACCATATAGGTAATGTCTCCATATCTTGAGTGTGAAAACAACAACTCCCAGTTCCAGATCATGGGTAGTGTAATTCCTTTTGTGAACCTTAAGTTGGCGTGATGCATAAGCAATGACTTTCTCACGTTGCATCAACACACAACCAAGTCCTTGGATTGACACGTCGCAATAAACCACGAAATCTTCTGTGCCTTCAGGTAACGAGAGAATAGGTGCACTACAAAGTCTCTTCTTTAAGTGTTGAAACACGGATTCCTGTGCATCTCCCCAATGATAGGTGACACCCTTCTGAGTTAGTGAAGTGAGAGGTTGCACAATCTTTGAGAAATCCTTGATAAACCTTCTGTAGTAACCCGCCAAACCCAAGAATTGACGGATTTCAGTTGGCGTACTGGGTGCAGGCCAGTTCTTGATCGAGTCAACCTTGGATGGATCCACATGAATCCCATCCCCATTTACTACGAGGCCTAGGAAATGGACTTCACGAAGCCAAAAGTCGCATTTTGAAAACTTAGCATAAAGCTGCTCTGCTCGAAGAAGTTCCAAAATAAGTCACAGATGATGCTCGTGCTCCTCCTGACTATTAGAATAGATCAGGATGTCGTCGATGAAAATAATAACGAACTTATCCAGGTAAGGTTTGCACACTCGGTTCATGAGATCCATGAAGACCACAGGTGCATTTGTCAACCCGAAAGGCATGACTAAAAACTCGTAGTGCCCGTAATGAATTCTGAATGATGTCTTGGAGATGTCCTCGTCTCTGACTCTCAATTGGTGATAGCCTGATCTCAGATCAATCTTGGAATAGAAGCTCGACCCTTGCAACTGGTTGAACAAGTCGTCGATACGCGGAAGAGGATAACGATTCTTCACAGTTACCTTGTTGAGTTCGCGATAGTCAATACAGATTCGGAAGGTTCCGTCTTTCTTCTTCACAAACAAGACTGGAGCTCCCCAGGGCGAAGAGCTAGGACGAATGAAACCCTTGTCCAAGAGTTCTTATGGTTGCGCAGACAGTTCTTCTAGTTCTGATGGGGCTAAACGATAAGGTGCACGAGCTATGGGTGCCGCTCCAGGAGCTAGCACGATATGAAACTCGACTTGACGATGAGGCGGAAGACCAGGTAATTCCTCAGGAAAGTCGCGTACAATTGGAATGTCTTCTATCTTCTTCTCTTTCATTGAGGTGTCAGTAACGAGGGCTAGAATAGTTGTGTGGCCCTTTCGTAAGCACTTCTTGGCCTTAAGGAAAGAGATGATGCCCACTACTGCACCACTCTTGTCACCATGAATCACGAGAGGTTCTTCACCAGAACGAGGGATGCGGATGATTTTCTCCTTGCAGAGGATCTCGGCTCGATGTTGAGATATCCAATCCATCCCAATGACGACGTCGAAGCTACCAAGAACGATAGGGATAAGATCGATAGAGAAGGTCTGACCAGCTAGAACGAGATTACAACCCTTAACTACGTGTGTGGCCTCAAAACTTTTACCGTTTGCAAGTTCTACAATGTGCTTGGTGTTTAAAAGTGTTGGGGTACGCTTAAGCATCTAACTAACTTCTAAGGACACGTAACTAGTATCGGCACCCGAATCAAATAAAATTGAAACAAAGAATTCATCCAGTAGGAACTTACCCATCACAACGTTGGGATCATTCCTCGCATCACCCTGACCAATCACGAAAGCACGTCCCCTAGCACCGTTGCCATCATTGTTATCCCCATTGTTTCCATTTCCCTTGTTGTTGTTGCTGTTGTTCTGATTCTTGTTCAGCTGTGGACAGTTTCTCTTGAAGTGGCCTTCAGCACCACACTAAAAACATCCTTTATTACCTTGCTGTTGTTGTTGCTGCAGGTTCTGTGGAGTTTGTGGCTGCTGCTAACGATTCTGATTTGCAGGATATGGGCTCCTGCAATCCTTTGCTGCGTGACAAAGCTTGTTACATCTATGACAATGACCCTTGTTGCAAGGCCCGCTGTGGTGTAAGTTACATCGATTGCACTTAGGGTGGTTTCCCTTGTACCCACCCTGTCCCTGATTCCCAGAAGACTGCTGACCGGGGCTCTTGTAGTCGTCAGTCCTTCGCTGCTGAGACTGAGACTGAACAGAAGTAGAACCTTTGCTCGAATTTCCATCCCATTTGCGCTTGTTGTCGCTAGGAGCATCTGAAGTAGTGGTAGCACTAATACGCTTAGGCAGCTTGTTCTGCTCAGCTGCCTGATCAGTGAGGCGATGGGACAGTCGTATGACTTGCTGGATCGTAGGGAGGTTAGCTGCAGTCACATGGCTCTGAATCTCTGGAACTAAACCCTTGAGGTACAACTCGATACGTTTGATAGGAGGATCCACCATAGTAGGGCACAATACAACCAATTCGTTCGATCTCTTCGTATACGCCTCGATTTCAGACCCCGTCATCTTCAAGTTGTAAAACTCCACCTCTAGCTTGTGAATGTCATCGCGATGACAGTACTCCTCTTGGATCAGATCCTTGAAGTCGTTCCATGGGGTGGCATTAGCAGCTTCCAACCCTAGCATTTGAACCTACGCGTTCCACCAAGTTAACGCAACACCTTCGAGCGTTCCAGTAGCAAATTTCACCCTACGAGCCTCAGGGCATTCACACATCTCAATGACAGACTCGACCTTATTGAACCAGTGGAGAAGACCTACAGCTCCTTCTGTACCACTGAAGGTACTAGGTCGACAGTCCATAAAGGTCTTGAATGTACACACGGGAGGTTGAGCATGCTATCCTCCTGCAGGGACTGCTGCGAGTGCCTCAGCAACTCATTCGTTGATTAGAGTCGTCAGCTGGGCTTAAGTCAAGTTCAAACGCCCACTCATGATCTTCATATCAAAGGAAACACAAGTGAGAGAAGTGTCGCGAAAGTGCATAAGTATGGGATGACAGAAGAGAGTAAGCACACAGGGTTTCATACAATAGTCGTTACATTGACTAAGCATATCATCAACATTGCACTATGTAAACTATCAGGCAGGCAATACAAACATAAACCATATCACCTATAGTGTTAAGTCTTGCACGTGGAGCGAAGTGTCATTGTGGATCGTTGAGCACTTTACAGGTTATAGTCTGGTTTTGTCAAAAAGCTTTTCCCTTTTTAAAACCAAGTTCACTATAACCAATGGCTCTGATACCAATCTGTCACACCACCAAAATCCATAAGCGGAGTATCACTGCAGGAGGCGTGACTGACTAGGATCCAGCCACCAATCATATTGAACAATATAATTAAATAAATAAAAGTCCAACCACACAATATAATTGGTGTTCAAAACAAGTTAATCAAATTCAAGTTATCAGCGGAAGCATAAAGTTTAAAACCAAAGTATAAGTTTAAAAGCTCAAATGTTTAACATGGAACTCAACAGTCCATATCCCACAACGGTTCTTGCTCCCATGCAAGCTCGAGCTAAACATTTAACGACCTGCAAGGCATGTAACAACGAGTCAACAACAGAGTTGAGCGAGTTCACAGTTGGTTGTCCAATTAAAGTTGTTCCAAAAACCATAAGTTCTTTCGAAAACCATGTGTTAACCAATTCCTTGTTTCCCAAACTATGCATAACCAGTGGGGGCTACCCCATGTTAACCACTAGACCCGTTACCATATCGACTGGAGTCTTGTTGTGCCCTACGTCAATGTCTATCATCATTGACTAAGTGCCCAGATCCATTAGTCCACTCCCATCCTCTGCGGCACGGTATGAGGCTTGTCAAACCTAATAGCGCTATTTAACTAATGACCCGTCCGCCATTGGCCCGGCGATTAAGTCAATATAAAATGAGGGACTTAATGATAGAGTTTTTATCTAGTGTCAATGTTGTCACCCTTCAGTTAAGAGGGTGGGAGTACGTGTCAAGAAGAACACGCAGGTTTCAATGTTGTCACCCTTCACCGTAGAGGGTGGGAGTACGTATTCTACCCAAGGAGAATACGCATGTTTCCTTATTAAACTTTAACCCATTCCCAAGCTACCGGGAATCCCATACCTTGTAGAAAGTGTGAACACACCTTGGTTTGCTCGATATGATTAACTACTTGTTCACAATCAGTTTATGTTTGCATTGTTTTCATGTAAATTGAAATCATAGAGTGCATGCAAAGCAACAATCATTGAATGCACATAGCAATTATACTACTCAATCAAGTCCACAGATCGTATTCATGTTTCCTTAGTTATGATTAACAGCATAAATAGCCAGGTAGTGAACATTCAGGTTTCATACACATGTTGTGACAACCGGTGATTTACAGCCCTTAATTACGCGATTAACAGGCGATTGACGTGATAATAAATAATGTTTACGATGCAGATAAACTTAATTAGGCCTTTGGAGTGCCTAGGAACGTCTATACGACTTTACAGTGCGCGAACGGTGGTTTACAGAGAAACCTGCTGAATATTACGCGACAACGAACTGAAATCGTATGAAATACTGACGACACCGACAAATATGGATGTTACACGAATATTTTTACACTTATGGAGTTCGGGTCGCGATATCGGGTCTCGTAGGAACTACGGGCCACTTACACATGAGATGGGCTTGTGGGCCCTGGGCCCAAACCCATAAGCCTAAACCTGCACATGATATAATGATCTCTACAAAATATTGTCAAATCTCTACAAGATTTGAAATCCTTGCAAAATCTATAATAAATCTTATAAAATCTTGCAAATCTTTGCAAGTCTCTTCAAATCTCTTCAAGAGATCTTGTTCCCTACTACAAGACATATTCTACAATGGATGGAATGATTAAATGGATATTAGGAATACATGGAATGTTAAAACCCATTTGTGCAAATACAAAACCCAGACAACATCTTCACTCATCTCATCAACAAACACAACACAACATTCACTCCTTCATTTCCCCTCTCTCTCGAAATCTACTGCCAACACAACATCCACAAAACACCTCCTAATTTCCCTATCTCCCTCTCGAGATCCTCCTGCAAATACCACAAATCCCACATCACATATGAGCGTTTCTCAAATACATTCAACAATCAAAGCCAAACAATCCAATTGTCTCCTCCTCTCTCACTCGACACCCCCCTGTTACAGATTCAACGACCACCACCACCACCACGGTCCGGTGGTGATGCGGTGACGAAGAGAGAGAGATCTAGATGAGAGAGAGAGAGAGACTCGGGAGGAGAGAGAGAGATCGAGATGAGAGAGAGAGCATCAGAGATAGGAGCGGCACCGCCGCTCACAGCGGCGGCGGCGACGGTGGAGATGATGAGACGATGAGGGCGATGGTATGATGATGATGCTGGTGAGTCGGTGATTGCTCCGGCGGCGGCAGATGAGTCCCGGCGACGGGTTTCAACCTCCGGTAAGTGGCTCGGTCTCATTTCAGTTTCGGGCTCATGTTAACGGGTTTGGGTTTTGGCTCAGCCGGTTCGTGTGTTGGTTCAAACCAGTCTGTCAACAGCTCGGGTCAACGGCTCGGTTCGGGTCAGCTGTGGTTCGGGTCAAACTTCGGGCCAGTGGGTTCGAGTCTCAGCTCAAGATACTTCAGATTTGGTTCGGTCAAAGACGGTCAACGACAGCTTGACTCGGTTCGGATTTCTAGGTTCGGTTGACTCGGTCAAACCGAGTCAACTCGGTCAACAAAAATCACACAAAGATCCGGTAAAGACTTACGGCGCGACTATTTATGATATTTCTATAACTTTATTTGTTACGCGAAATCGAGCCCCTGAACCGATCAAATAAACGAATTATTAGTTAAAATTACTCGGATTATTTAGTATTTCGTTTATATAAATTGGTTATACATGAATATTATTGAATTTGGTTGAATTTTGAAAAATATAGCGACACTTAGATGTCGGGATCGTCCAAAAACAGAGGAAACTCTGCCCGTTTTTCGAGAAAACCCGTAAAAGCAAAACATGTTTTATTGAAAAGCGACTTTTATGAGAACCAATATAAGTGTGTATATCACTTTCGACGACGCTTTATCACATACGAAAACGACATTTCTTTTATAAAATAAATATATTTATATATTTATTTTAAGCGTCAAACAACTCGTATTCGTTTTACAAAATAAATATAGTTTACATATTTATTTCGAATACCATACAACGCGAATTCTTTTATAAAATAAATATATTTTATATGTTTATTTCAAGCGCCAAGCAACTCATATTCTTTTATTAAATAAATATAACTATCGTATTTATTTCAAACGACATCAACACAAAAACGCTATAAAATAAATATAAGTTGTTATATTTATTTCAAAACACCTAAACGACACATAGTTTAGTTACCGTCGTTCATTTACCATCATAACTTACAGTCAAATCATTCAATTAGCGATTCGGTAAAGCTCGATGACACGTAGTTAATTACTGCGATTATTTAGAAACTTATTAGATATTCCGTGTTAGGAATATTGTAGAATGCACGCTAGCGAGTCACGTCTGGGAAACGACATCACGAAGTCGTATTTTGCTAGCTTTGCACAGGAATATTTAGGTGAGTTCATAACCCCAACCTTTTTACGGTTTTACATTTTTCTAAATGTTTTCGGGGTGGAAAGACATGCACTTTTTGCAAAGCATACAAGAATTACATATTTCTAAACCATTTTACAAGCAAGTTTTAACTGACACAAATGGTTTACAGAAAAGTGAGTTCATGCTCCCCCTTTTCTTTTAACTGTTTTCAGTTTTATAACTTCGGGGGTGAAATACATGTTACTAAATGTTTACAAGAGAGTTCGTGTCCCCACTTTTAATCTTTTACGTACTTTTTAAACTTGGGGCGAACACATGAAAATTGATACTTGATATAATAAACGAGAATTGATATTTGATATAATAAACAAGAATTGATACTTGATATAATAAACGAGAATTGATACTTGATATGATGAATACATAAACAAGAAGCACTCTTGGTGATCACTAGTACCAAGTATGATGCGTTTTGAGGAATGATACAAGAAATCGTGTCACGAATAGGGTACCATAAGCACCATTAATCGTGTACATACTTAGACTGCAAAACAAAAGGTTAGATCTAACGGGTGTCTAGGCAGCCACACTCTCGGTGAACACTAGTACCGAGTAGTGCTTTTGTGTCTCCGTCGTGAATCGACAACTAGAAAAATGCCTATGGTTTGGTGACTTCCTATGTCGTGTCACATGTTAATGGCCTTGCAACCCATTAACTACACAAGAATACTTTATTTGTACGAAGTTCGTACACAAGAATACTTTATTTGGTTCATACTACAAGAATACCTTATTTATACAAGATTCATACCACAAGAATACTTTATTTTACAAGAATACTTTATTGGTACAAGATTTGTACCACAAGAATACTTTATTTATACGAGAATACTTGATTTATACAAGAATACATGATTTACACAAGAATACATGATTTATACAAAAATTCTTGATTTATTCAAGAATACTTGATTTATACAAGATACATACCATGTTTTCAAACAGAGTTTCCATACAACATGACAAGAAAATGATTTTAAATTTGTTTTCTCAACAATACTTCAAAAACCGGTTATTCAAAAAGATTTATTTCAAATCTTTTACAAACAAACTATGAACTCGCTCAACTTTATGTTGACTTTTTCGCATGTTTCTTTCTCAGGTTGCATTTCTAAGACAAGGCACAGTTGGAATAGGAGAACCATGTGGAGTCGAGTACTTAGTGGCATTCATTTTCTAAAAGACTTAGCTTATTTGCTTCTGCTGTGCAATGAAGATACCAGTCCAGTCACGCCAATGCTGTGATATTTCGGGGTGTGACACATGTTAAACCACATTCTGTTGTGAATCATGTACTGGACGGCGAAACTCTAGACTGCGAAACTTATAGAGTTTCGTCGAGACACCAAGTGATGAAACTTATAGAGTTTCGTCGACATACAGAGTGGTGAAACATCTAATGTTTCGTCGAGACATAGGATGGCGAAACATCCAGAGTTTCTCCAAGACGGGGTGTGGCGAAAGTCTCTAGTGTTTCGTCACAACCCTAGCCAAACAGTTATCTTATCTTTCATTCAGCCGTATGCTATTATTTTCATCAATAGGCAACAGATCTAACAACAGATTCAGCGATAATCATGCATCCTAGTTATGTATTACCATGCTCACATGGCGTAACAGCAATTCATCATACATTAAACTTGCACCCTATGCATAACAGTTTACAGGCTTTCATACAATTCACATAATCACAACATATTTGAAATTGAGGATCACTTAGATCTACCGGTTCCTTACTATCAAGAATCGTCGTATGATTATAGTCTAAACATTCTGATCAGATCCTATGCGAACATCCATCAAACATGAACAATCGATAAAATATGTAAGATTCATGAAACATTCAAAACCCTAATCCACACAATATGATAATTCAGTATCTAACAAGATCATATATTCACAAAAGCACCATAACGATCATCAACAAGGAATCAAGCAGATTAAGTCGGGTAATCTAATCACATACTAACCGGTTGTAAGATGAGACTAACAAGAATTCGAGAAAGATGATGATTGGCGTCGCGTGCAGGGAGAAAAAAAGGAAGTCTAGGGTTTCGCCAGTTATGATTTTACGTGAGGTTATGAGATTAATATAATTGACTCACGAATGGGCTTCACATGGGCCTCAAGCCCACATGGCGAAAGTCCATATGGCGAAACGTCCTAGTTTCATCGCAAATATGACGAAACCCCCTAGGTTTCGTCGAGTGAGGGTTGTGGCGATACTCCTAGGTCTCGTGGTCACAAGGATGAGAACCAAATGTGTTAAGTATATTAAATCTTAGCCAAACGTTTTGTAGGTTTCCATTAGTTAATCAAACATATAACAATATCTCAAACATATAACAAACGTGCACAATTACAAAGCAAACAAGTTATGCAAACACAATTGTGAAACAAATAATGTGTCGAGGAAAGACCTTGAAAACTTGGGTTGTCACACAGGATATAGCCAATAATAATGAAATTGGCAGCCAGTTTTACATGAACTGGTCCCGCTATCTTGAACTATTCCTGGATAACTTGCGCTCCAGGCGGGGTGTTTAAACCGAATTCGAGAGAAAGGTGAATACCTTTAAACCTTTGAAGGGATAAGGATTCCTTAAGCGTGAGAGAGGGGGCCAATCCTCTAATCTTTTGGTTCATCCTGAGTGTATATCCTGGAGTTACATCTCGAAGCATATTCTGCAAAACACTCTTAAACTAAGGTAGGTGTTAGCTTGGCTAACACCCCTTCGATGCTTAAGTCAGTATTGGGTTTAAACGAATAAATAAAATCAAATATATTTAAAAGAGATAGAATTCATACCATCCTGAGTTAGAAATTAAATTCTAAACTCACTTGAAATAGAGCTTGAGGTGTATAGCATTCCAGGATCTTGGTAACACATCCCCTTCCATATTCTTGAGTCGGTATGCTCCTTTTGCCCGACTATGTTTCAATCTCATAGGGTCCTTCCCATTTTGGAGCTAACTTCCCATCGGCAGGATTAGTAGTATTCTGAAAAGCCTTCCTTAACACCCAATCTCCAACTGGAAACCTTCTAGTACTTAGATTTTTGTTTTATGCTCTGGATATCCTCTTTTGATATGCTGCCCTCCTTAGCTTTGCTGCATCCCTTGTCTCATCGACATTACCCAATTCTTGGCATAAAGCTTCAGGATTCCTCTCAGGATCCCGGAGGTTCGATCTTGTTGTAGGTATCACCATTTCTGTCGGGATCACTGGTTCAGCCCCAAACACTAAGGAAAATGGGGTTTGCCCAGTAACATTCTTCACCGTTGTTCTATCTGCCCATAAGACAAAGGGTATTTCTTCTGCCCATCTCCCTTTTTAGTGTCACACCCCGACCACGTAAAACAACAAATCATGGCAGAATCGTCGGGGAGGGTTGTAACAGAATCATTGTTTCATAACACATGGAAATTTAAGTGTTGTTTTATTGATTAAAAGAAATTACAATGTCTTAACAACAAGGAAGCATAACATAATTAACTAGTCTTGCATCTTGTATTGTCACTAAGGCCCTCGCCCAATCCTATGTTTGCATCATAATCATCTAACAACAGCGTACGTCAGCATAAAAATGCCTGTGAGATACATAGGTTTTATTGATTTAGGATTCATGACTTATAAGTTTAGAAAAAGTTGTTTAACAAAAGTCAGTCATGATCCTTGTAAAAATGTTTTTGTTTTATAAATCATATAGAAATCGATAAGGAAACAAATGTTATAAAAGAAATATGTATGGTTAACTAAATAACCAAGTAAAATGAATTTGTATAAAATGTATTGTTTGTAAAACAATGTTTTGTAAAGATATGTTAATTTGTGTAAAATGTAATATGTCAAAATTGAAATGGTTTAAACAACGCTACGATATGTAATATCATAAAAGCACTTATATATAGGAAGTACCAGCGGCGTATCCACCATGCTTTTATCATATTACACATGTCTCGTTACTTAAATCACTTACCCAAACAAACCACCAATGTAAAAATGTTCATGTATAACTAAATGTAATGTTTTAAACAAATGTTGAAATGTTATTGAGTAAACAAATGTGATGTAGAGTGAATAAAAAGCCTTTATTGATTAAAAGCATTTACTCGACCCTATAAGAAAGGAATGTACAAAACAATGCATTTGATAAATTATAATAAAAAATTATGTTTTGTAAAATAATGCATGCTTTACTGATACAAACATCTATGCGGTATTGTGAAAATGCATACATTCAAGCCTTGAGACTGTGGCGATAAACCCTTAAACGAATTAAAGATTTATCTGAGTTATGTTTATCGAATTCGGTCATTCCTTCCATCCAAACATACCTAGGATGTCAGGAACGAGAGTTGTCAATTCCTATGGTACCACTACCTACTAACGAACGGCGTAGCTAATGTTAATGAATGTATTTTTGAGCCATTTAAACAAACCAAATGTCATACCAAAATGTAAGCATGTTCTATGAAAATAATGTACTAAGTATGCAACAAATGGACATACATAGCATGAAATGAAATGTAAAATAATGTACTAAGTATGCACTAAATGGACATACATAGCATATAATGAAATGTAAACAATGTACTAAGTATGCACTAAATGGACATACATAGTATAAAACGATATGTAAACAATGTACTAAGTATGCACTAAATGGACATATATAGCATAAAATGAAATGTAAAACAATGTACTAAGTATGCACTAAAAGGACATACATAGCATAAAATGAAATGTAAAACAATGTACTAAGTATGCACTAAATGGACATACATAGCAAAAACATAATGAAATCATGTACTAATAGTGTACTAATGAACATAGCAAGTATATGATATGGAAACATGGAAAACACGAAAGTAACAAGTAGGCACATGTGTTTCACCCCAAAACATTTGAAAAACGGTAAAAGAGGGGTCTATGTACTCACTTGAGGGTGCTTAGAAGTCTTGAACAACAACCAAGCAAAGCTAGAGGGATCACGGAATCAAACGGCATCTAATATAGGTAACTATGTAAATAAATGGACCTAAATCGGAAGATCGGATAAAATGAGGTTTCGTAAACCAAATGTGTCACACCCTGACCACGTAAAACAACAAATCGTGGCAGAAACGTCGGGGAGTGTTGTAACAGAATTATTGTTTCACAACCATGGATACAAAAGAGTCTTGTTTTATTAAATATTAAATATTAACATTGTCTTAGCAAGAAACCAACAAGTTATAAATCGACTATCATTGTTATTATGTCATTAAGGTCTCCTCCAGATCCTATGTGACTCATGCATCTTAGCAATCAACATCAAGCAACTTCACCTGAAACATATGTAAAAACAAAGTCAGCAAAGAAATGCTGGCGAGTACATTGGTTTTGTGAGAGTGTCAGATTCATGGCTCATTTACATGTCGAAATAACTCGTACAACTTCGTTAATCGATATTAGAAACCTTGTCTTGTAAAATGTTTTTATTGTAAAATGAATAACCAAGTCAAGACAGATTTGGTTATAATTTATAAACCTCGATGCCATAAATCTTGACCCAAAACATTTGTTTTCGTAAACCAAATCGTAAATCGTTCTCGTAATAAAACTCGTATGGTTTATACAGTTTCGTAAACATCATTGTGTGACATCGTTTAACTCGTTCTCATTATAGATCATCGTTCATTTGTTAAATCGTTCATAATCGTTCAATCGTTCGAAATCGTTCTCGTACAAATCGTTCTTGTTTTAATTGTGAAAACTACTTTTGGTCGTCTCGCTAATGACATTCAAACCTTTGTGACTAGTTCATCTTTCAACTCGTAATAACAAACCACCAAAGGGTAAGTTAACAATCATCAGATTTAGTCGTTACCCACCTAACCCACACATAACCATGGGCGCAGTCCGATAACGGGATTTGTCAGATCCTATGGTACCATAACCTAATATTGGTCGGTTCGGCCAAAATTAATGAATGTCGTTCGTTATGTAACTACAACCAACAAGCTCGTTCACATTATCGAAATCGTCATTAGTTTAGTATAAACCATCTTAATCGTTTTGAAACCATCGTTGAAATATCGAAATCGTTTTGATACATATGAATCACCCCAAAACAATCGAAAACAGTAAAAGAGGGGATTTATGTACTCATCTTTGGGTGTGTTTTTATATGTTAACACAATCCCTCAAATTGTTTATTCGTCCTAAATTAAATAAGAATGATTTAATAATCAAAAACCCACAAAAATACATAAGTTTCTCCGATACTTAGAATTTTCACATAACTTTGAGATTTCTCAAAAAGTTATTATTTTTGATTATTTTGGTGTATTTGTATATATATATATGAGTTCACATATATATTTTAAAAACTTTGCCGTTCGAACGATTATATTGGTGACCCTCATCATGTTATAAGCAATATATCAATGATTTGCGCGTCGTAGGATATATACTCAATTGTAACATACTAATAATAGCGTAATACACATAATATTGTTAACATTAAACACATCATCATACACATATTGTAAAACACATAGCACATTGTAACACATAAAATTTACCCATGAACAACCCATTATAGTGTATGCCGAAAAACACTTATTTTAGCGATTCGGTAACATTTTTGGGCGTCGGAAGTCACGTATGACTAACCAAACACCAAGTAAACTTAATATAAGTTAAAATAATTATTTTTATATCAAAAATATCAGTTTACTTACTGATCTAATACAGTTTTATAAAAATCCTCTGAAAAGGCGATTTTTAACTGTTTTACCGCATAGTTTTGCATCAAACGTTACCCGAACCATCCCAAATCGAAACGACTTGAAATTTTAACATAACCCATGTTATTTACTGAATAAAATAATGGTTATACTCATGATAGTGTAGGTTTAATTAAAGCACATAAATCATGCAAATTTCACATAGTTTACCACTTTTTAAGCTATATGTACAACATGCAAAGCTATCAAACCTATGTCAAAGTTTCATGCCATTATGTTATACCAAATAATGTTATTTTTAGTGTTTATAACCTGTTCAAAAACACTTTGGTCATACAACCATTTTTATCACTTCTTGAGCTTTAAATCAACATGTATCCTCATGTACAAGTGTCTAAAGCATACTATCATATCAACATCATTTTATATGAGTTTAAATGCATAAAATATGCAACTTATTCATGTTTATATGCTGATGTAATTTAACATTTATCAAATCATGCATAGATCATCAACCACTTGCATTTTAACTATTATTCAAGAACAAGCAACAACCTAAACATGTACTTATAAAAAAAATAAAGCTCAAAACTCATACACACATGTATATATATGTACGGTCATACACACCCACATAAACATCACCATTTTTATTTGTATCAAGACCCATTTCATTTTAGATTTCAAGTTTGTGAAAATTCCAAGATTCAAGAGAAACTTCAAATCATCAAGAACAACCAAGAATCAAAAGTATGATTTAAACATAAATGTTATACCTTCAAGATTCAAGTAGGTTGTGGGATGAGATTTTGATGATAGGAAGCTTGAAATCACTTGAATGCACCTTGGAAACACCTTTGGATCTTCACACTAACTTGAATTTAGCTTGAAATGGTGTTGAATTCTTAAGAACAAAGTTTGAAGGTTTGAAGATGGAGAGAGAGAGGGGTGTACTGTTGGGAGGAGAGAGAGAGTGAGGGATATGGAGTGATGTAGGAAAGATTATAATCTTGTTGTGAAGATATGAAGAGATATATGGAAGATCTCATGAGAGCATGCAATAACAAGTGTAAAACAAGATCAAATATGATTTTATGCAAGATCTTGGAAATATTTGGTGGGGCCACACATATATATGACCGTAAATTGAGAAGGGGGGGGGGGGGGTTAAAGTGTAAGTTTGTTGGTGAATTAGTTAAAAACATGTATTTAACTGGATACCGGGTATTTTATCTAGCGTTTAAATCCTGGTTTATGGCGTTCTAAATTATTTTTATTATTCTATAAAAATAAACTCGCCAAATTATTACTGAAATAAATTTCAGTTGCCGAGATTGGCTGCATTGTCTGCGTTTTGCAGTAGAAGCATTGTGTCGCGTAGAAACACGCGGTACGCGCTTAAACTTGAAAA
The DNA here is from genome assembly GCA_030545235.1 of Helianthus tuberosus. Taxonomy (NCBI): domain Eukaryota; kingdom Viridiplantae; phylum Streptophyta; class Magnoliopsida; order Asterales; family Asteraceae; genus Helianthus; species Helianthus tuberosus. Next base: position 135,730 of record JARYGA010007965.1, on the reverse strand, counting down.
ATAACGTTTTTAAGCGTTTTAATTTATTTTTCAACACAGACCTGATTAAAAATAAAATTTTAATCATAACAGAATATTTATAGGATTTAAATATTATCCGGGCGGTCACCAACGTTCGTTTAACAGTTTTTGTCGTAAATAGTTGTTTAGTTTAAATAAACATGTTTTTGCTATACCGAATCCTTCGAAACTTATTTCTAAGTTATGTAAAGGACATTTAGGGTATGTTTGGCTTACGTCACAGTTCCGGAGTGTACGTCGCATTAAACTGATTGCGTTTACGCACCACTTTGCCTATAACCTTCCAGAAAGTGATTTAAAGCTTGAAATCGGAATCGAATCAAATTGTAAAATCATTAAACACAATTACACACATAATAACACCAAAGCACATTGTTTTATTGATAATCAAAATTGTTTTACATTATACGATGATTACAGAACACAGTTGTCACAAAATGAGTATAGGAACTCATGTAACATGGTTTAACAAAGCCTACATTCTAAAACAAAACCTATCCTAAGTGCTTACGACCCATTACGACCCGTTTAGGTAGCTTACGCTACTTTAACGCGTCGTTTGCGTGAAACGCGTTCGGACCACCTAACTAGTCCTATGACAAGTAATATATGCCTTAACATGTCTAATAATGTTGCCAAATCAGTTTAGATGTCAAAAGTTATGTTACATGTGCTTAAAATGAATTTTGGCGTAAAAAAGGCATTTTGGTAATTTTCCTAAGGCATATAAACTACCTATCATACGACTAACTAAACGTAGTGACCATAAGGTATAACCTCAGAAGGTTATTCCCTATGCAACTATGGTCACCTAATATGTTTGGTCGGATCCTAATGATCGACCAAATGGGTCGGGTTCGAAAGTCTAAGCGGTTGTTCAAACCGCTTACCTTTACGACCCTATATAAGCACTAAACCTAAAGTAACGAGCTAAACATGTTAAAACATGCTTAACGAGGTTTCAAAACAGGTTTGGTATCAAAACAAACGGTTTTGATACCTAAAAGTAGTTTGGTTACAAAATACGCAAGAATACGCATTTTGGCCGAAACTACGACTCGCCACTATGCCTAGATAACGTGGTAATCAGTAGGTATAGTCACAAGAGACTAAAACCATCGTGATTACACTCACGTTATGAAGTTCAAATGAACTTCATGTTGAGCATAAACTGGTCGAAGCAGAAAGTCAAACACAGTTTGACTTTCACGCTTAAAACGTGAAAAAGAACGAAAAAGGACTTACAACGGGTCCAAGAATGGAAGTTTTGATCCGATTACTCTCAGGTATGAAGTGTATAACTTCAAATTAGAGAGCCAAATCAGATCAAAGTGTGAGTTTTGAAGCAAGAGGGTGGGGGTATTTATAGGAAAACTGTCACACCCCGACCACGTAAAACATCAAATCGTGGCGGAAACGTTGGGGAGTGTTGTAACAGAATTATTGTTTCACAACCATGGCATACAAAGTTATATTTTATTTATCAAACAAGAGTGTTACATTGTCTCAAAACAGGAAATAAAGAGTTCAGAACATAATTAAACTAGTTCTATCTTTATTTTAAGTCTCTAAGGCACAGGTCCGCCCTAGTGTCACGATCATCAACCTAAGCAACAGATCCTGAAAACACATGTGAAAATAGGTACGTCAGCATAAAAATGCCTGTGAGATACATAGGTTTTGTGAAATAGGATTCATGACTTATAAGTTTAGAAAAAAAGTTGTTTAGCAAAAGTCAGTCATGAACCTTGTAAATTGTTTTGTTTTGTAAATCATTTAAAAAGCGATAAGATCAAATGATATGTATACATAAAAGAATAATACATAGTTAAATGAATAACCAAGTAAAATGAGTTGTATAAAATAAGTTGTTTGTAAAGCAATGTCTTGTGAAAGCTATGTTATTTGTATAGAATGTTATATGTCTAAATTGAAATGATTCAAATAACGCTACGATATGTAATACCATACAAGCACTTATATATAGGAAGTACCAGCGGCGTATCCACCATGCTTGTATCATATTACACACGTCTCGTTACTTAGATCACTTAAACAAACCACCAATGTATAAAGTCCATGTTTAAACCAATTGTCAAAAAGTCCTTGTATAAACCATGTCAAATGTTAAAAAGTCCAGATGTAGTCAAGTAATGTGTAACAAATGTTATGTATTGTAAGTAAAGTATTGTCACATAATCCATGTAGAAATGTACAAAACAAAGTATTCTGAATATATCAAAAAGTTATGTTTTGCAAAGTGAATGCATGTTACATTGATACAAACATTTATGTGGTAAGTTAACGCATACATTCAAGCCTTGAGACAGTCGGATAACCCTAAGTCAAGGTTATCAAAAGAAATGTTTTCGGATTCAGTCATTCCTTACATCCAAACAAACCCGGGATGTCAGGAATGTGATTTGTCAAGTCCTATGGTACCAGTACTTGCTACTGAGCGGCCTAGCTAATGTTAATGAACGTATATAAGTCTCGCTTGTACAAACCAAATGTCATAGCAAATGTGAACATGTTATATGAAAACAATGTACTAAGTATGCTAAGTTAACATACGAAGCAGAAAAGTCATGTAAATCAATGTGCTAGCATGCTATCAGTCAACATACATAGCAAAAATGTAAAGTAAAACAATGTACTAAGTATGCTCACAATGGACATACATAGCATAAAATGTAATGAAATCATGTACTATAATGTACTAATGAACATAACAAGCATATGATATGAAAGCATGAAAAGCACGAAAGTAACAAGTAGGCACATGTGTTTCACCCCAAAATGTTTGGAAAACAGTAAAAGAGGGGTCTATGTACTCACTTGAGATTGCTTAGTAGTCCTTGAGTAATAACCAAACAATGCTAGAGATCACGGATATCAAACGGCACCTAATATAGGTAACTATGTTAATATACCGGACCTAAATCGGAGGATTGGATAGAATGAGGGTTCGTAAACCAAACGAGTATGGAGACTCGTGTAATATGGTTTAACAAAGCCCACATACTAAAATGAAACCTAACCTAAGTGTTTACGACCCATTACGACCCATTTAGGTAGCTTATGCTACTTTAACGCGTCGTTCGCGTGAAACGCGTTCAGACCGCTTAACTAGTCCTATGACAAGTAATATATGCCTTAACATGTCTAATATTATTGCCAAATCAGTTTAGATACCAAAAGTTATGTTACATATGTTTAAAATGAATTTTGGCATCAAATGGGTATTTTGGTAATTTACCTAAGGCATATAAACTACCTATCATACAACTACTTAAACGAAGCGACCATAAGGTATAACCTCGGAAGGTTATTCCCTATATACTATGGTCACCTAATGTGTTTGGTCGAATCCTAATGATCGACCAAATGGGTCGGGTTTGAAGGTATAAGCGATTTATTAGATCGCTTACCCTTACGACCCTAGACAACGTGGTAATCAGTAGGCATAGTCACAAGGGACTATAACCATCGTGATTACGCTCAAGTTGCGAAGTTCAAACGAACTTCGCATTGACCATAAACTGGTAAATGCAGAAAGTCAAACAAAGTTTGACTTTCGGACTCGAAAAGCAATAAAAGAACGAAGGAATACTTACAAAGGGTCCCCGAAAGCTAATCTTGATCCAATAGCTCAGGTATGAAACAATGGTTTCAACTTAGAGCTTCTCAAATCAGATTTTGTGGGTTTTGCAAGAAAGGGGGTTGGGTATTTATAGTTTTCGGAGAGCCGTTAAGATCGTTTCTTAGAAACCGTGCTTTGATCTTGGCTATACACCTCAAGAACATGGTTTTACAAAACCATTTGAGCCCCTAGTATTGAGAAATACCATGTGCAAGGTGGTTTTGTGGGAAATACAGCTGTTAACAGCCTGTTTAAAACATTGAATCTGGTCTGGGAGGGCCTCGCAGCCCACGTAAGATGTTGAAGATCCTTACGCGGCCCGCCTGGGCTGTGCTGATCAGAAACAAGTTTACCAAATGACAGTTTCAGTCCCTGTTATGTGTTTAAGCCATTTCCGACACGTTTAAGGCCTGTTAAGCCAACTTTAAGGCCCTAAAATGATGCCTAAACATTGTGGACATGAAACATGCTCAAAAATATCATGGATGTCGGTTCGTTTGGTCGTACGATCGCGATGTTCACTTAATTACGACGGAATGCGCATAAGTGCGAAAAACGATCCAAATTGCGTGACGAATGGATTTTTCTTATGCCAAACACTAAAATAAAATATTTTAGTGCTTACATAAATTTTTGGATGTCCGGATGTATTCAGAACGTAAGTTATGCGCGAAAGTGCAAACTTATGCACTTTTTGACACTTTTAGTCCCTGAATGAGCCAAAAGTTTATTTTAGCACACCGAACCCCTCAAAGCCTATTTCTAAGCTATGTAAAGGATATTTATGGTATGTTTAACTTATGGTCATGTTCCGGAATGTCTGTTACTGTTCAAATTGGCATACTTTCGTAGTTTGTCAAATTTAGTCCCTGTAGGCGAATTAACTTGTTTTTGCCATACCAAAGCCTTCAAAACTTATTTCTAAGTTATGTAAAGGTTATTTAAGGTATGTTAAGTATATGTTGATGTTCCGGAGTATTTGTCGCATTAAACTGATTACGTTTATGCACCAGTTTGCGTATAACTCTCCAGAAAGCGATATAGAGTTTAAAATTGGACAAAAGTCAAAACATGAAAAATGTAAAAAATAACCAAACAAACATTGGGATCAAATAACATTGTTTTATTGATAATTGAATTGTTTACAATGATTTCAGACACAGATGTTACAGTCTCCCCTACTTGTGGAAATTTCGTCCCGAAATTTATTTAGAAGAAACTTGTGGAAAAAGATGTGGATATTTCGCCTTCATTTGATCTTCGCGTTCCCATGTAAACTCAGGTCCACGTTTAGATTCCCAGCGAACCTTGACCAAAGGAATGTGCTTGCGTTTGAGCCACTTGACTTCACCTTCCATGATTTCCACTAGCTTCTCAACAAATTTCAGTGTTTTATCAACACGAATTTCGTCAAGCGGTATGTGGAGGTTCTCATCGGCTAAACACCTCTTGAGATTGGACACGTGAAAAGTTGGATGAACATTTCCAAGTTCAGGAGGTAACTCAAGTCTGTAGGCTACCTTAACGATTCTTTCGACGATCTTGAATGGTCCAACGTATCTAGGTGTAAGTTTTCCTTTCTTTCCAAATCTGATCACGCCTTTCCAAGGTGAGACCTTAAGTAATACTCGATCACCGACTAGAAATTCCAAGGGCTTGCGTTTTGGGTCCGCGTAACTCTTTTGACGGCTTCTAGCTGTCTGAAGGTTATCACGAACTTTCTTAATCTTATCAGTTATCTCTAAAATGAGGGCAGGTCCAGTAAGCTGGGCCTCACCGATCTCATTCCAGCAGACTGGTGAACGACATTTTCGACCATAGAGAGCCTCGAAAGGAGCCATGTTGATGCTGGAGTGATAACTGTTGTTGTAGGAGAATTCAATCAACGGAAGATGTGAATCCCAACTACCACCAAAATCGATCACACAAGCTCTAAGCATATCCTCCAGAGTCTGGATTGTTCTTTTAGATTGACCATCCGTTTGCGGATGATAAGCTGTGCTCAGATTAAGTTGGGTCCCCATGGCAGATTGCATGGTTCTCTAAAAATGAGAAGTGAAACGAGCATCTCTATCAGAAATGATGTTCAAAGGAACACCATGTCGAGCTATAATTTCATCCACATAGATTTTAGCAAGTTTGTCAGCAGAAAAATCCTCACGGATTGGCAAGAAATGCGCTGACTTAGTAAGACGATCAACAACTACCCAGATGGCATCATGACCTTTCTTAGTGCGTGGAAGTTTAGTAATGAGATCCATAGTAATGTTTTCCCATTTCCAAACTGGGATCTCTGGTTGCACCAATAAACCAGAAGGACGTTGATGTTCAAGTAAGGCATTTTGATACATATAAGGCAATGTCTTTCTTCATAACAGGCCACCAATACTGAATACGAAGATCCTTATACATCTTATCTGAGCCAGGATGAACAGAATAACGGGACTTATGGGCTTCATCCATAAGCAAGGTGCGAAGGTTATCTTGGCTTGGGACCCACAAATGGTCCATGAAGTAATACGATCCGTTGTCCTTCAGTTCAAGATCAGGTGTTATGTGATAGGGAAATTCCTTATCCATCAAACCTTGTGAAACACAAGATTTTTGAGCCTGAGAAATGCGGGCTTGGATATCAGATCGAGCTTGAATAACAGATTGAACACGAACACAATGAAGCTTAGTACGTTCCTTATTGTGACACCTGTGTCACTGCGACCATCAAACAAATGCCAAACCAATGAAATATTGTATTTCATACTTTGGACTTGTATATATATATGTGTATCTTTTGCACATATCAACTCTTGTTCGATTCCAAACTTTAAATCGCTTTCTGGAAGGTTATACGCGCACTGATGCGTAAATATAACCAGTTTAATTCAACGAACACTACGGAATAGTTAAATATACTTAACATACCTTAAATAAACCTTTACATAACTTAGAAATAAGTTTTGAAGGCTTTGGTATGGCAAAAACAAGTTAATTCGCTTACAGGGATTAAACTTGACAAACTGCGAAAGTATGCCAATTCGTACTGGAACAGACATTCCGAAACATGACCATAAGTTAAACACACCTTAAATATCCTTTACATAGCTTAGAAATAGGCTTTGAGGGGTTCGGTGTGCTAAAATAAACTTTTGGGTCATTCAGGGACTAAAAGTGTCAAAAAGTGCACAAGTTTGCATTTTCGCGCATAACTTACGTTCTGAATACATCCGGACATCCAAAAATTTATATAAGCATGAATATATTATATTTTAGTGTTCGCCATAAGAAAAATCCATTCGTCGCGTCATTTGGATCGTTTTTCGGTCCTGTGCGCATTCCGTCGTAATTAAGCGAACATCGCGTTCGTACGACCAAACGAACCATCATCCGGCATATTTTTGAGCATGTTTCATGTCCACAATGTTTAGGCAACATTTTAGGGCCTTAAATTTGGCTTTACGGGCCTTAGAAGTGTCGGAAATGGCTTAAACACGTGCAGGGACTGAAACTGCCAAAAATCAAACAGGTTTCTGATCTGTGCAGGCCAGGCGGCCCGCGTAGTACTAAGCTTAAACATCACGCGGCCCGCGTCCGACTTCTGGACCATATTAACTGCATTTAACAGCAGATCCAGCTGTTTAATCCACACCCACACACTCACACATGCTTAGTCAGCTGATAAGAACCATTTTTTAGCCACCATAACTTTCCGACACTTGTACGGATGCGATTATGGCACGATATTCGACAAACGATCTCAACGGTGGACCGAATACTATAAATACCCATCCACCCCCCATAGCTAAAATCACTAGAATTCTGATTTGAGAAGCTCTAAGTTGAAACCATTGTTTCATACCTGAGATTCTTGGATCGGGATTAGCATTCGGGGACCCTGGGTAAGTATTCTTTCGTTCTTTTATTGCTTTTCGAGTCTTTCGAGTCTGAAAGTCAAACTTTGTTTGACTTTCTGCATTGACCAGTTTATGGTCAATGCGAAGTTCGTTTGAACTTCGCAACGTGAGTGTAATCATGTTGGTTATAGTCCCTTGGGACTATGCCTACTGATTACCACGTTGTCTAGGGTCGTAGGGTAAGCGATCTAATAAATCGCTTATACCTTCGAACCCGACCCAGTTTGGTCGATCATTAGGATCCGACCAAACACATTAGGTGACCATAGTATATAGGGAATAACCTTCCGAGGTTATACCTTATGGTCGCTTCGTTTAAGTAGTTGTATGATAGGTAGTTTATATGCCTTAGGTAAATTACTAGAATACCCTTTTCATGTATAATTGGTAATTAAGCATATGTAACCTAAACTTTTGCCACATAACTGATTATGTAACATGTTTAGGCATATAACACTTGTCATAGGACTAGTTAGGCATTCCGAACGCGTTTCACGCGCACGACGTGTTAAAGTAGCATAAGCTACCTTAATGGGTCGCGATGGGTTGATAACACTTAGGATAGGTTCCTTTTAGTATGTAGGCCTTGTTAAACCATATCATATGAGTTCCCACACTCATTTGGTTTATGAGACCTCATCCTATCCAATCTTCCGATTTAGGTCCGGGTTATTTATGTAGTTACCTATATTAGGTACCGTTTGATTTCCGGGACTCCTCTAGCTTACTTGGTAGTTGTTCAAGACTCCTAAGCACTCTCAGGTGAGTACATAGACCCTTCTTTTACTGTTTTCAAACTGTTTTGGGGTGAAACACATGTGCCTACTTGTTACTTTCAAGCTTTCCTGTTTTCACATCATATACATGCTATGTTCGTTAGTACATTATAGTACATGATTTCATTACATTTCATGCTAGGTGTGCCCATTGTGTGCATTACTTAGTACATCGTTTTACATTACATTATATACTACGTATGTCTGTTGTTGTATACGTAGTACAGGTCACATGCTACGTATGTCTATTGTTGTATACGTAGTACAGGTCACATGCTATGTATGTCTATTGTTGCATACTTAGTACAGTTCACATGCTATGTATGTTCAATCGTTGCATTGTTCTTCATACTTAGTACATTTTTTATTCATCACATGCTTACATTTTGGATGCATATTACATGATTTACATTGATCATGCATTTCCACAGGACATAACTTTGATTTAAACCAAGTTTTACTTCAATATTATGTTCTTGTGCATATGGTTTAGTTGATGCATTTCACTAGCCATACATATCATTTTGGTTACACATTACATGGTTTACATTTAACACATAAACACTTTTGACATTGGTTATACATTATATGATTTACATCTTGACATAAACATTTTAACATATTATTGCAATACATTTGGAAGTTGGTTTAAACATAGACATCTTACATTGTTTGGTTTGGTTTGATTAAGTAACGATGCGTGTGTAATATGATACAAGCATGGTGGATACGCCGCTGGTACTTCCTATATATAAGTGTTTGTATGGTATTACATATCGTAGCGTTATTGGAATCATTTCAGTTTGATACATATAACATTTTATACAAATAACATACTTTTCACAAGACATTGTTTTACAAACAACTTATCTTATACAAACTCATTTTTACATGGTTATTCATTTAACCTTACATTTATTTATACATATCATCGGATCTTATCGTTTATCAAATGATTTACAAGACAAAGCAAATAACAAGGTTCATGACTAAACATTTTCTCAAACATAAGTCATGAAACCTATTTTCACAAAACCTATGTATCTCACAGGCATTTTTATGCTGACGTACCTATTTTCACATGTGTTTTTCAGGAGCTGTTGCATAAGATGATCAAGATACACATAGACAGACTTGGGCTTTAGTGACAATAAAAGATGCAAGACTAGTTAATTATGTTGTATTTCCTTGTTTGTTAAGACATTGTAACATTTCTAATGAATAAAATGAAACTTTAATTTCCATGGTTGTGAAACATTAATTCTGTTACAAGACTCCCCGATGTTTCCGCCACGTTTTGTATGTTCTACGTGGTCGGGGTGTGACAGAAAAGATGGTATCAGAGCCAATGGTTATAGGGAATTAGGTTATTAGTAATACTTTGACCTAGTCTATAACCTTCTTAGGACCCTAACGCGAGTTTACTTGCGTTTAGTCGTAAAACAATACCGTCACCTATCCTTAGGCGACGACCACAACAAGGACATAAATTTCAAAACCGCTTTGAAAACTAATCATCTGTTCTAGGATGATTAATTACTAGGTTTTGAACCCTCTATTGTAAGGTTTTGAACTCTCTATTATATGGTTTTGAACCCCTTTGAGTTTTCAAAATCTCGTCAAGGTTTTGGGTTTTAAATAATGTGAACACGTGCAAACTGGAAGGGTGAATGCCTGTATTCTAGGTTTTCTGTCTAGGCAAGCACTTCGTATATATCTCATCAGACGCGAGACCAGTTGTGCTTACCTGGGAATTCTTGGGATGAGTGTTCACTTATAGGGGAGCATGTCTTCGCGATACATTATTTTTGATCCATTTACTTTAATTCAGTCACTGTGTGTCGTTTGTTGCTTTGTAGTAACAAACAAATGACCACTATCCTGGCTTTCATCAGATTTGTTTCATCTCATTCTTTTCGTCTAATTCTCTCACTCGTTTCCTTTCATGTTTCCTCTTTTAGAATGCCTCCACGACGCGAAAATCCGATATCTATTGACGATCTGGCAGCTGTCATTACACAGCAAATGACTGCTGCAATCCCGAACGTCATTGCTCAATGTTACCAAGCTATCAACAACAATAATGCCCTCTGCAACTTCAAGACGTTCAACTCGGCTAAGCCATCAAAGTTTTCCGGGTCTCAAGGAGCGACTGCACTTCTACAATGGTTCGAGAGTTTAGAGAGCACCTTCAGGCATGTACAATGTCCAAACGAGCGAAAGGTAGATTTCGCATCTAGTGTCTTTGAGAAACGAGCTTTGACGTGGTGGAACGGTGTGGTGAGAGATAGGGGTGCCGAAGTGGCACTGGCCCAAACTTGGGAAGAACTTCGAGCACTGATGATGAAGGAATTCTGTCCTCGTCACGAGATCAGGGCATTGGAAAGGGAATTCGACGATCTTAAGCAAGACAGCGGTGAACATCGAGCATACACTGATCGATATGAGGAGCTAAGCCTGTTGTGTCCTACCATGGTTACGCCTTTGGATAAGGCGATCGAAAAATACATTGATGGTCTCCCTGACTCAGTCCAGGACATTGTTACTGGTAGTAACCCCACTACGGTTAGGCAGGCCATTGAGCTATCTGCAACCTTGACTGAATCACAGATCAGAAAGCATAAACTTTTTCGAAAGGGTGACAAGAAGCCAATCGAGGAATCAAAGACCATGGATGAACAGACTGGATCCCCTGAGAAGTCCAAGAAGCGTAAGGCTTCGCAGAATTTTGCGATTGCTGCTCAACCCAACCAAAACACCCGCAACCAACCAACTCAACCTCCTGCAAAGAAACCTTATGCCGGTACTGCACCGATATGCGACAAATGTAATGCACATCACTTAGCTCACCTACAGTGTCGTTTATGTGCATCATGTGGGCGACTCGGTCACCTGGCAAATGCTTGTCGATTTACCCCAAACCAAGGTGGTCCAAACCAACCTCAAGTAAATCCTGCTCAAGCTCGTCTTCCACCAGGTCCTTGCTTCAACTGTGGCGAGATGAGCCATTTCCGAAGAAATTGCCCAAGGCTTGCTAATGCGAATCCGGCTCAGGGATAAGCATCAGACCAACTAGAAGACAATGCTGTTTAGAAATAATCAAGCCTTATGTATTATTTTCTTTTGTTGTCAAGGTCCATGAAACAGTTGTTATCATTGTTAATAAATAAATCTTTTTATTTACATTGCAATGTACAAATGTGATGGCTTGTATAAACAACGTATCCTCTACAATACCGTCAATTAAGGAACCGTATTCCTTGAAGAACAGACTACCCCGTAATTTCTTCCATTTTATTATCTCTTACGTTTTCCACGGAAATCCAAAATACCCGTTTCTTCCAAGGAAACGAAGTACAAGGCGTAAGTTACAACTCTGTACGAATACCCAAAGTACCATTATAAATTCTTAATAGGGTACCTAAGGGTATTTTCGTATATTCAAAAATTATTACACCTTAATTCGAATATTGCGTTTTCTTGAAAACGAAATCAAATTTTTGGAAGATCTTTCTATCTTCATAGTTAGATTCTTGCTAATGTTTAAAGTACCAAAGGAAATCCATGAAATGGATTCCTAGTGTGCTTCAAATGCATGTACGTAATTAACAAAACAAAGCTTACAAATTAAAGATCTAGATAAACAATTATGTGATTATGTGCTTATGTTTTTTCTTATGTGTTTTGTGCTTTTATGTGATCCATCCAAATCCTTGTAGAATCTTTCATACCTTCATATGAGTGATTCGTAATAGTATATTCAAAAAGGTACTATTTTAAATCCTTAATGGACTTCTACGTAGTAGTTAAGTCCTTTGGATTATAAAGTACTATTCCAAAGTTAAGGACAACATGTGTTGATATAGTTAAAGAGATCCTACGTCGATCTAAGTTAAATAGATTGGTTCGACAATCTAGTTAAATACATCCTACGTCGGTGTAGTTAAATAATCCCTGTGGGAAGTTTAGTTAAAGAGATCCTACGTCGATCTAAGTTAAATAGATTGGTTCGACAATCTAGTTAAATACATCCTACGTCGGTGTAGTTAAATAATCCCTGTGGGAAGTTTAGTTAAATAGATCCTACGTCGATCGAAGTTAAATAGATTGGTTCGACAATCTAGTTAAATACATCCTACATCGGTGTAGTTAAATATTTCTCTTGGGTAGTTTAGCTGAAGAGATTGTTTGTTGATCTAATCCTTTGGTGACCGAGTTAAAGAGACTCTATTGCAGACAAGTTAAATCACCATCGGATTATTCGTTTGATTTCCATACGCATTATGAAATGAACTGTGCGGACTGTGCAAGGAAGTACGTAATTATGGAGGCCTACATAATTATGGAATTCAGTGCACAGAAACCACAGGAAGTTTTGTCATGTGTAAAGACCAATAGTGGCAAGAGTAATGATACGGGAGAAGTCTTGGACTTTGACCGATGTCATTTTATCTTACACTTCCCAATCCTGAATTCAAGTTTCCTATGATGAGTCTTCATAAGAAACATTCTTCTGTCCGTAGTTCGAAACTCCATGTTTTGTTACTACAAGGACTTTACATTGATAGTCGATAATTTCGCTAAGAATCCTAACATAGCCCAGAGTTTTACTTAAGGGTTTAATGGATCTATTAGAAGGCGAAACTGTCACAGCTGTCTTCACAAGTTTCCTCTAGAAATTAATTTCGGGACGAAATTTCCTAAAGTAGGGGAGACTGTGACACCTGTGTCACTGCGACCATCAAACAAATGCCAAACCAATGAAATATTGTATTTCATACTTTGGACTTGTATATATATATGTGTATCTTTTGCACATATCAACTCTTGTTCGATTCCAAACTTTAAATCGCTTTCTGGAAGGTTATACGCGCACTGATGCGTAAATATAACCAGTTTAATTCAACGAACACTCCGGAATAGTGAAATATACTTAACATACCTTAAATAAACCTTTACATAACTTAGAAATAAGTTTTGAAGGCTTTGGTATGGCAAAAACAAGTTAATTCGCTTACAGGGACTAAACTTGACAAACTGCGAAAGTATGCCAATTCGTACTGGAACAGACATTCCGAAACATGACCATAAGTTAAACACACCTTAAATATCCTTTACATAGCTTAGAAATAGGCTTTGAGGGGTTCGGTGTGCTAAAATAAACTTTTGGGTCATTCAGGGACTAAAAGTGTCAAAAAGTGCACAAGTTTGCATTTTCGCGCATAACTTACGTTCTGAATACATCCGGACATCCAAAAATTTATATAAGCATGACTATATTATATTTTAGTGTTCGCCATAAGAAAAATCCATTCGTCGCGTCATTTGGATCGTTTTTCGGTCCTGTGCGCATTCCGTCGTAATTAAGCGAACATCGCATTCGTACGACCAAACGAACCATCATCCGGCATATTTTTGAGCATGTTTCATGTCCACAATGTTTAGGCAACATTTTAGGGCCTTAAAGTTGGCTTTACGGGCCTTAGAAGTGTCGGAAATGGCTTAAACACATGCAGGGACTGAAACTGCCAAAAATCAAACAGGTTTCTGATCTGTGCAGGCCAGGCGGCCCGCGTAGTACTAAGCTTAAACATCACGCGGCCCGCGTCCGACTTCTGGACCAGATTAACTGCATTTAACAGCAGATCCAGCTGTTTAATCCACACCCACACACTCACACATGCTTAGTCAGCTGATAAGAACCATTTTTTAGCCACCATAACTTTCCGACACTTGTACGGATGCGATTATGGCACGATATTCGACAAACGATCTCAACGGTGGACCGAATACTATAAATACCCATCCACCCCCCATAGCTAAAATCACTAGAATTCTGATTTGAGAAGCTCTAAGTTGAAACCATTGTTTCATACCTGAGATTCTTGGATCGGGATTAGCATTCGGGGACCCTGGGTAAGTATTCTTTCGTTCTTTTATTGCTTTTCGAGTCTTTCGAGTCTGAAAGTCAAACTTTGTTTGACTTTCTGCATTGACCAGTTTATGGTCAATGCGAAGTTCGTTTGAACTTCGCAACGTGAGTGTAATCATGTTGGTTATAGTCCCTTGGGACTATGCCTACTGATTACCACGTTGTCTAGGGTCGTAGGGTAAGCGATCTAATAAATCGCTTATACCTTCGAACCCGACCCAGTTTGGTCGATCATTAGGATCCGACCAAACACATTAGGTGACCATAGTATATAGGGAATAACCTTCCGAGGTTATACCTTATGGTCGCTTCGTTTAAGTAGTTGTATGATAGGTAGTTTATATGCCTTAGGTAAATTACTAGAATACCCTTTTCATGTATAATTGGTAATTAAGCATATGTAACCTAAACTTTTGCCACATAACTGATTATGTAACATGTTTAGGCATATAACACTTGTCATAGGACTAGTTAGGCGTTCCGAACGCGTTTCACGCGCACGACGTGTTAAAGTAGCATAAGCTACCTTAATGGGTCGCGATGGGTTGATAACACTTAGGATAGGTTCCTTTTAGTATGTAGGCCTTGTTAAACCATATCATATGAGTTCCCACACTCATTTGGTTTATGAGACCTCATCCTATCCAATCTTCCGATTTAGGTCCGGGTTATTTATGTAGTTACCTATATTAGGTACCGTTTGATTTCCGGGACTCCTCTAGCTTACTTGGTAGTTGTTCAAGACTCCTAAGCACTCTCAGGTGAGTACATAGACCCTTCTTTTACTGTTTTCAAACTGTTTTGGGGTGAAACACATGTGCCTACTTGTTACTTTCAAGCTTTCCTGTTTTCACATCATATACATGCTATGTTCGTTAGTACATTATAGTACATGATTTCATTACATTTCATGCTAGGTGTGCCCATTGTGTGCATTACTTAGTACATCGTTTTACATTACATTATATGCTACGTATGTCTATTGTTGTATACGTAGTACAGGTCACATGCTACGTATGTCTATTGTTGTATACGTAGTACAGGTCACATGCTATGTATGTCTATTGTTGCATACTTAGTACAGTTCACATGCTATGTATGTTCAATCGTTGCATTGTTCTTCATACTTAGTACATTTGTTATTCATCACATGCTTACATTTTGGATGCATATTACATGATTTACATTGATCATGCATTTCCACAGGACATAACTTTGATTTAAACCAAGTTTTACTTCAATATTATGTTCTTGTGCATATGGTTTAGTTGATGCATTTCACTAGCCATACATATCATTTTGGTTACACATTACATGGTTTACATTTAACACATAAACACTTTTGACATTGGTTATACATTATATGATTTACATCTTGACATAAACATTTTAACATATTATTGCAATACATTTGGAAGTTGGTTTAAACATAGACATCTTACATTGTTTGGTTTGGTTTGATTAAGTAACGATGCGTGTGTAATATGATACAAGCATGGTGGATACGCCGCTGGTACTTCCTATATATAAGTGTTTGTATGGTATTACATATCGTAGCGTTATTGGAATCATTTCAGTTTGATACATATAACATTTTATACAAATAACATACTTTTCACAAGACATTGTTTTACAAACAACTTATCTTATACAAACTCATTTTTACATGGTTATTCATTTAACCTTACATTTATTTATACATATCATCGGATCTTATCGTTTATCAAATGATTTACAAGACAAAGCAAATAACAAGGTTCATGACTAAACATTTTCTCAAACATAAGTCATGAAACCTATTTTCACAAAACCTATGTATCTCACAGGCATTTTTATGCTGACGTACCTATTTTCACATGTGTTTTTCAGGAGCTGTTGCATAAGATGATCAAGATACACATAGACAGACTTGGGCTTTAGTGACAATAAAAGATGCAAGACTAGTTAATTATGTTGTATTTCCTTGTTTGTTAAGACATTGTAACATTTCTAATGAATAAAACGAAACTTTAATTTCCATGGTTGTGAAACATTAATTCTGTTACAACACTCCCCGATGTTTCCGCCACGTTTTGTATGTTCTACGTGGTCGGGGTGTGACACTTATGACTCAATGCATCAACTACGACATTCGCCTTACCAGGATGGTAGCGAATTTCGCAGTCATAGTCGTTTAGAAGCTCCACCCAACGTCGTTGTCTCATGTTGAGTTCTTTCTGATTGAAGATATGCTGAAGACTTTTGTGGTCCGTGAAAACCACACATTTTGTACCGTACAAATAGTGTCTCCAGATCTTTAGAGCGAAAACAACTGCACCCAACTCAAGATCATGAGTGGTGTAGTTTTTCTCATGTATCTTCAACTGCCTCAATGCATATGCTATGACTTTGTTCCTTTGCATCAGAACACAGCCAAGCCCTAATTTAGATGCATCGCAATAAACGACGAAATCATCATTGCCCTCAGGCAAAGTTAGAACAGGTGCGTCGCAAAGCTTCTGCTTCAAAGTCAGAAATGCTTCCTCTTGTTTGAATCCCCAATCAAAGGGTTTGTTCTTCTGAGTTAGAGTAGTTAGAGGAACTACAATCTTTGAGAAGTTAATGAAGCGGCGGTAATAACCCGCTAGACCAAGAACAGAACGAACTTCAGTAGGAGTAGTAGGCGTATCCTAATCCTTGATCACACCGATCTTGGAGGGATCTACATGAATACCTTGTTCGTTGACAATATGTCCTAAAAATTGAACTTCTTTAAGCCAGAATTCACACTTGGAGAATTTGGTGAAAAGTTGCTCTTTTTTTAGGAGTTCCAAAGTAAGACGAAGATGTTGCTCATGATCAGCTCGCGTCTTAGAATAAATCAAGATGTCATCAATTAAAACAATGACGAACTTATCCAAATAAGGTTTGCATACCCTATTCATTAAGTCCATGAAAACAGCAGGAGCATTAGTCAAACCGAATGGCATGACTGTGACCTCGTAATGCCCATAACGAGTGCGGAACGCTGTCTTGGGAATATCTTCTTCATGCACCCGAAGTTGATGATATCCAGATCGCAGATCAATCTTTGAAAAATAAGAAGCGCCCTGCAACTGATCAAAGAGATCATCAATGCGAGGTAGGGGATATCGATTCTTGATGGTAAGCTTGTTAAGCTCACGATAATCGATACACATCCTAAAAGATCCATCCTTTTTCTTGACAAAAAGAACGGGAGCACCCCAAGGTGAAAAGCTAGGACGGATAAAACCTTTGTCAGAGAGCTCCTGAAGCTGCTTAGCCAACTCTTGCATCTCAGACGGTGCAAGACGATATGGAGATCTGGTAGTGGGATTTGCACCAGGTACGAGATCAATATGGAACTCGACTTGGCGTGCTGGAGGTAGACCAGGTAACTCTTCAGGGAATACTTCAGAATAATCCCGAACAACATGAATATCTTGAATAGATTTACCTTTTCCTTTATCTGCTGTGACATGTGCCAAGAAGGCCACATAATTCTTTCGCAGATACTTCCGAGCTTTAAACCAAGACATGAGTTTGAGACCACCGGCAGGTTTCTCACCACAAACCTGTAGGATCTCGCCTGTCGAAAGCGGCACACGAACAATCTTCTCAAAACAAACTACCTCTGCGCGATGCTTGGCTAACCAATCCAATCCATACCCACAATAACGTCGATGCTTCCAAGTTGCATAGGAGTGAGGTCAATAGGAAAAAGATGGTCGTTAAGGTTCAACTGGCAGTTGCGAAGAACAGAATCAAGAACAATGGGTTCACCACTAGCAACTTCTACTATCAAGGGTTTACCTAGTTTCGTTCTAGACACGCGAAGCAATGGCTCAAAAGATAAAGACACAAAACTCTTATCGGCACCCGAATCAAAGAGAACAGATGCAGGCTGATTATTAATAAAGAACGTACCGTTCACCACTTCATTGTCTGCTTGTGCCTCTTGAGCATTCATGTTGAAGACTCGACCTCGAGCCTGAGCCTGATTCTGATTTGCATTCTGATTCTGGTTGGCTAGCCTTGGGCACCGGTTTCTGTAGTGGGTCAGATCCCACAATTGTAGCACGGACCAGGAGGAAAATGAGGTCGTGCAGCTTGACCTTGTTGCTGAGCAAGAGGCTGAGCAACTTGTTGGGCCTGGTTCTGAACTGCCTGGTTCTGGTTAACAGGAATGCGACAAGTAGCGGCAAGATGACCAATTCTCCCACAGTTAGTGCAATGACGACATTGGAGATGTGGTAGGTGATAGCCGTTACACCTGTTGCACAAAGGTGCATTGCTAAGATAAGGCTTCTTGGCTAGTGGTTGCGCAGGCTGATTTGGTGCAGCTTGGGACTGTGCAGTAACGGCATAGTTTTGGGAAGCCTTTCGCTTCCTAGAACCCTTTGAGGAACCAGAATTCTTTCCCTTCTTGTTTTGACCTTTCTTGCTATCTTCCTTGTCAGACGCCTGCTTCTTACCCTTGTCACCCTTTTTATGCAGCTTTCCCTTTCAAACCTGCGACTCAGTCAATGTCGCTGCTAACTCGATCGCCTGACGGAGTGTGGCAGGGTTACTACCAGTAATGATGTCTTGTACTGAGTCAGGTAGACCATCGATGTACCTTTCAATAGCCTTGTCGAGTGGGGTAACCATTGTTGGGCAAAGCAGACTTAACTCCTCAAGCCTATCAGTATACGCCCGATGCTCACCACTATCTTGCTTCAAGTCATCAAACTCTCTCTCCAAAGCTCGCTGTTCATGACGAGGACAAAACTCCCTCATCATAAGGGCTCTAAGTTCAGCCCAAGTCTGTGCTAGAGCAACTTCTGCACCGCGATCTCTCATAACCCCGTTCCACCACGTAAGAGCCCTCTTCTGAAACACACTCGAAGAAAACTTGACCTTGCGATTGTCAGGACACTGCACATGGCAGAAAGTATTCTCAATGCTCTCGAACCATTGAAGAAGCCCAGTCGCTCCCTCAGAACCACTAAACTTGAGTGGTTTAGCCGAGTTAAAATCCTTGAATTTGCATGGAGCATTGTTGTTGTTGTTGGCTTGGTTCCACTGAGCAAAGAGGTTTGGGAATTGAGCAGCCATTTGCTGCGCAATAATTTCTGCCAGTTCGGCAGTCGCTAGCTGGTTTTCGCGTCGAGGAGGCATTCTAAAAGAGGAAACATGAAAGGAAACGAGTGAGATGATTCGATGAAGAGAATGAGATGAAACAAAATCAACAAAAGCAAAGATGGTGGTCATTCGTCCGCATCGCAAAGCAAACAAGCGACACACAGTGACTAATCAAAGTAAATGGGTAAAAAATAATGTATCGCGAAGACATGCTCGCCTATAAGTGAACACTCACCCCAAGAGTTCCCAGGTAAGAGTGACTGGTCGGATTATGTGGATTTGTACGAACACTCTAGCCTTAGACAGAAAACCCAGGGTACAGGCATTCACTCTTCCAGTTTGCACGTGTTCACATTATTTAAAACCCAAAACCTTGACGAGATTTTGAAAACTCAAAGGGGTTCAAAACCTTATAACAGAGGGTTCAAAACCTTACAATAGAGGGTTCAAAACCTTGTAATAAATCATTCAAAAACAGAAGATTGTTTTTCAAAAATCGTTTCGGAAAATTTGGTTTTTTTTTATAATCACCAAAGGATAGGTGATGTGCATGTTTTAAGATCTAAACACAAGATAACTTGTGTTAGGGTCCTAGAAAGGTTATAGTCTAGGTCAAATAATTACTAATAACCTAATTCCCTATAACCATTGGCTCTGATACCAACTCTTCTGTCACACCCCGACCACGTAAAACATCAAATCGTGGCGGAAACATCGGGGAGTGTTGTAACAGAATTATTGTTTCACAACCATGGCATACAAAGTTATATTTTATTTATCAAACAAGAGTGTTACATTGTCTCAAAACAGGAAATAAAGAGTTCAGAACATAATTAAACTAGTTCTATCTTTATTTTAAGTCTCTAAGGCTGTGACAACCCTCACCAAACCAGGTATCCGTACGAATTAATTAATATTTAATTAATGCTTAATTATTGTGCTTGCTTACAACTGTGATTAAACTGCTTACTGATTTCTGATACATACATGCTCATGCATCACATTTAATACTGTCACTCTATTATTTATACACAAACGTCAGTGACAACCTTGATGCACAAAAGCACAGTGATCACACTATACGGATAACCCAGCAAACATGCTGACATAGCCAGCATCAGACAGTTACTGTCTCTGAGGCCATTATGAGCCGGGAATAGATTACTACACTAGTAGTGAGTGTAGGGAGGTGAGGATTGTAGAACTGCGTCACTAGGTGAAGTTTATAGTGACCGGATGTGCCTAAAACGTACTTTAAGTACAAAATTCTGCACTTTAATACAAAACTCAGCATTTCAAATTACTAATAAAGTGCAAAAACATGGCAGAACGATCCCATATATTTTCCTAAGTACCAGGAATAATCTGTGTTGCAAAAATATATATAAAAGACCTTTTCGGACTAATTAAACACTTTAGCGGGACAGTACCTAACCGGGTAACCGGACATTACCCGGAACACTAAATTTTTGTCATGACATTGTTTTACTATTTTTGGCTAGTCATGATCCCCGTATGCCATAATACCCACTAAAAACCATCACACCCACATATATTATCTAGTTACTTGAAACTAACTACCATCTTGCAATTTAGTCACCATTTTTGCAACAAGACACCCCCCCCAACGATTTTAGTTCCCAAGTGGGACCCCACATATCATCTAACCATACTTCTAATATTTGGCAAGATTTTAATTGAATTGTTTAATTGATTGTTGCTTGTGTAAGTACTCATAAAATATGAATGATCTATAAGAAGCATGGCCACCAAGATTTCTTGATCATTCTCAAGATTTCACATCTCACCTCACTCTCCTCTCTCATTTTCGGTTCACCACAACCGAATCCACCACCCTCACCTTTACACATTCATCTTCTTCATTTACATATTCCATACAAAGCTTGAAGTCCATCAATGGAGGTTGCAACTTGAGGGGATTTCAAAGGAACTTGTTTCTAGCTTTTCACCATCTTTTTCGCCACATTTCTTCACTAGATTCGTCCCTAGCTAGAGGCTAGTAGTAAGTCTCATTTTACCTTGGTTCATCTTGTTCAAAATTATGATATGTAGTATGATGTGTTGTTGTTTAAATTACTAAATAACAAGAATACTAGAAAATGTGAAACAAGAGTTATGAACATAAAAGTTACACAATGTTTACATGGGAATGAGTCATGAAGCGGAATCTTGTTGGTTTGAGGGTTGGTTAAATCATACTTGATACTTGATCGTTGTTTTCTTGTTAAATCCGTTGTTCGGACACTCGTTGATGCGATTTAGTAATGTTTAAACCACGAAACAACATGCTGAGTTACTTTTTCAGCCGTCTTCAACAGGCAGTAAACTGACTTTAATAAATCGAAAAACGGAATTTCTGAAGCCTAAATCGTGTATTTTCGAAAAACGAAGAAAATGGCGCTGGAATCGTATTTTTCTGAGGTCGGTTACTATTTTAAAAGTCTGTTTTCATGACAGCAGCTAAGGCTGAGTTTAACTGCAGTAAAATGGGCCATACGTTTTCAGTCACAACTTGAAACCTAAACAGAACCAGCCCCTGAGATTTTTACCAAAGATGGTCACTGATGTATTTGTGACCCTCCAACTAGAATTTTGACAAACGGACTTACGAGGAATTTTAAACGAATTATTACGTAGACTGCGATCAGAATGTAACAAATCTGATTACAGTTTGGTAAACGATTTTCTATAAATTACCGATAATGAACTGGACCCCGATATTTTTACACAATAATTTTTGGGTCGATTAGGACGTTCTGTAAAAATTTGGTTATTTTTGGAATAAGTTAAGTATTTTATTTAATCGTCCGAAAACAGTCCAGTTTTTCATATATTGAAACTGAAACGACAAAGGTAGTATTTTGCGTGTCAAAACGTAAGGGTTGATTATTGATGATCATGGTTTGATTTCAAAAGAAAAAGATGTGCATATTAGCACGGGCACACCCGTTTTTAGGGGAAACTCTGGTGAATTTTTCTAAAAATTCCATGACTTAGAAAAATTATTTTTCTAACAAGTATGTTTAACTTTATTTCTCGGAAGTAAACCTTGCCATGAGTTTTGACACAAAACTTTAAAGTGTTGGAAATGAGACTTGAAAATATATTTTGTCAATACTCTAAGTCACCGAATACATAATACATGTATGAATACCCCATCCTTAGGAAGGAATCTAATTATACGATAATTAAGAAGTATAAACACGAAATAGTTGTCTAACTATTTCCCAAGAACATTAAACTTTAAGTCAAGGCACGGCCATTCGTCTAATAGATATTAGCACGTTGTAGGTTGTCGTGTTGCAGACCGAGTTTGAGTTGCTGTTATCGAGGACGCATTACTGTGAGTTCATGTCCCCCCTTTTCTCTTAACTGTTTTCAGTTTTCTAAACTACGGGGATGAAATACATGTTACTATGATTACGAGTACTTTTTACATGGTATGGTTAGCGTAAGGAGGGTTACTACTTAGATCATGTGAGTGGGTAGGCGCAACTTGAGGCCATTAATCCTCATTGTAGGACCGAGGGACAGGAGCGGTAGATCTATCTGGGTGTAGCGAGCCCAGCCCCAGGCCCATCAGAACGGACCTCGGGGTGACTTTGTGCCCGACGCATAAATCTGTTAGGTTTGAGTCTTCCTACTTGCACTTCACACATATCAATAGCCTTGCAAACCATTGGTGATATCTTTATTTCCTTATTTGCTACATACCAGGGTTTTTATACTTACAAAGGTTTTACATACTCACTTACACATGAACTCGCTCAACATTATGTTGATTTTTCCAACTTACATGTATTTCAGGGAACTAAGGATCTGGCACGGTATGCTACGTTTTCACGCTGCGTTAGAGTATGGGATCATCCAAGTTTAGGGGTTGTGGCTTTTACCTGGACGAGTCACAGTTCTTAAACTACGTCTATCTTAAGTTTGTGGTTGTGTCTTTCAAACAATGTTTTTATATTATTAGGTTGTAACTTCCGTTGCATGTGTCAACGCTTTAAGACAATGTTGTGTTATTTTACTTTTCAAACTTAAATCAATGGATGATCTGCATGGTTTTATTTTCATATAGCTTTGTTGTGATTAAGCTATGGTATTAAGAAGTCACACCAAATAAACCCACGCTTCCGCAAAGCCAGGGTGTGACAGCTTGGTATCAGAGCTCTGATCATAGCGAACTAGGATTCTTTCTCGAGTCTAGACTATGTTCACTAGAGCTCTCACGAAAACATTTTTACACTGCATACCACTTAAGACCAGATCCAAAATGTTTTTACAAACAAATGTTGAGCACATTTTATTTGTTAGTTATAGGCTCAGTCTGGGAGGCTGAGGCTCGGTCTGGGAGGCTGAGGTAGTTGTCTAGTGGGACTAGGGAGTCAGTCTGGGAGGCTGGGAGGCTAGTGGGACTAGGAAGAGCAGTCTGGGAGGCTGGGAGGCTAGTGAGACTAGGAAGAGCAGTCTGAGAGGCTGAGAGAATTGGCTAGTGGGACTAGGGAGTCAGTCTGGGAGGCTAGTGGGACTAGGAGAACTATTTGATTGCTTATTAGTGACTAATGTGTTTATCTGACTATATGATTGATTATTTGTGCATATTTGTGTTTGTGTTACAGACACCATGGATTCATCCGGCACAGGAGGGTCGGACACTACTGACCCTATGCACATTGTATCAGACGACCGGGAGTCATCAGAGCAAGAGGTGTACACTTCGGACACCACCAGTACAGACGACGACGACTTCCAGCCGTTTGCACTACCCGATGCCGTGATTGAGCCCGCTGATGGCCCCATCGCTGGGGATTTGCCGCTTGTGGAGATCCCTGCTCCCATACCCCTTGCCATGTACCCCGTTATGGATATGCCTCTAGACGTAGTCGTTGACGACGACGTCGATTTGTTTGACGACGAGCCACTGGAGGATGACGTTGAGGGCGAGGCCCTATTAGCTGCCGACGATCTTTTGTTACTCGCAGATGCTCCTGCTGAGGAGTCACCTGCCCATTCACCTGTCCCAGACTCTTTCGAGTCTGTGGCCTCTGCACCGTCGCAAGCGCAGGGTGCGCAGCACTATTCTCATGATTCAGACCCCGATAGGGCGTCATCTGCTGCACCTGCCCCTGCCCCGAGTTTTGCTTTTGATCATGACATTGATGAGGATTCTGACCCCGTCTTCCCACCTGGTTTCGATCCAGAGCAGGACATTGATTTTATACACCTGGATCAGCCTATGGAGGACCCTGTTGACCCTGCGTTTGCTGATCCTGCAGATTTCAAGATGGAGTTTGACGATCCGGAGCCTGCTGTGGCCCCCGAGCCGGTAGTTGCTCCAGACCCCGTGATCGAGCATGACCCTATTCATGCTGATATACCCATTGTTGATCCTTTGTTTGCTGATGTACCTATCGATGATCATCCTATTGTTGCTCCACTATTGGAGGATGAGCATGTTGTTGATGCTCAGGTTGTTGCCCCTCACATTGCTGATATACCCGCTGACCCTGTTGTTGCCCCCTTTCCTGACCCTGTGCCTGTGCAGTTCGATCATGCACTTTTTGAGGCCCATGTTGGCCCACGAGATGATGACACCCACCATGGGTGGATAGATGATGATGATCTTCCACCTTTTGTAGTACCAGTTTCAGCACCAGCTTCAGCTCCTTTTGATGCACCCTTGTTCCCCACACACACTGCTGATACGCATCGCGCGGATCTGCCCATCACATTTCTCCAGGAGATCCCTCCGCCGCGTCCTGGAGAGGGCTCATCTCATCAGCCTTTTGGCTATGCACTTTTTCTGACTGGAGGAGATCAGTTTGCACCGCAGATCCCTCACCATACTGTTGTTCCCCCTGTTTCACCGTTTACTGTGCCATCTTTCACTCCAGCTAGTGAGCCTTTTCTTTGGACTTCACCACCCATCATGCCACCGACAAATCCATATCACCCATATTATGTCGGGCCTTCTACTGAGGATGTTCTTGTTTCATTCATGTTACAGCATGACGCGCTGACACGTCGTGTCCAGGTCTTGGAGTCAGCTCCACCATGTAGTTGCCAGACTCCATTCGGAGCACCTCATCCTCCACGACCCTTATCCCCTGATTCCTTCGCTCGTTTTTGGACTCAGGAGCAGCAGATAGCGTATTTGTTGCGTTCTCACCGAGCCATGGAGGAGGATTGGCTCCACATGCGCCGTTTGTTCTATTCTCATTTTCCCCCTCCTCCACCGCCATCAGCGTAGGGCTATTTTGTACGACTCGGGTGGACTTTTGTTGAGAAGACGGCGATTGCACAGACTGCACAGCTTTTTGGAGACTGCATATTGATCCTGACTTTTGTTGTTATGTATATTGGATATGTTGACACTGATTTGATATTTTGGACTGGGGTGATGTAGCCCTTAGTCGTTGATGATTGTATGTTACAATTATGTACTTGTACACTTTACCCTGTGGTCTCGATTTATGGCAATGCAATCGCGGTATTCTCATCATATGTGATGTTTGATTGATTATTTATATTCTATAACATGGGATGTTGTGTGGTTGATATATTTATAACATGGGATGTTGTGTGATTGATTGTTTATGTTCTATAACATGAGATGTTATGTGTTTGGTTTATTTTAACATGAGATGTTATGTATTATTACTATCGTTATATACGCACACTTTACCTACCATGACCTGACTTACGTGAACCATCTTTTAGAAGATGCCACCAAAACGCGATCCACGCATGCCTGCCAACGAGGCAGAACTTCAACAAATCATCGCTGCCGCCATAGCGCAGTACGCAGCCTCACAAGGAGGACCCAGTGGAAGCAGTTCAAACAACAATGGCAATAACAATCCGCCTCATGGTAATACTAAGCCATTAAGGCATACCATGACACAATTGGATATCTCTAGCAAGTTTGCTAATGCAATTCATATGTTGTAACGTATGTGCAGGGTGCACCTACAAGCAGTTCCTAGACTGCAAACCTGTAAACTTTGATGGCACCGGATGTCACACCACCAAAATCCACACGCGGAGTATCACCGCTTGGAGGCGTGACTGACCAGGATCAAGCCACCAATCATATTGAACATATAAGTAATAAGTTAAAGTAAATGTAATCCATCACAATACAATTGGTGTTCAATCAAAAACATAGCATAGGTAGCGGAAGCATAGTTATGAAAATCCAACACAAGTGTTTAGTTTAAAAAGTCATAAAGTTTTCATCAAAACATCCACAATCCGTGCCCACAACGACCGCGCCTCCCGTGCACGCTCCATGAGTACCTATGGTCCTGCAAGGCATGTAACAGAAAGTCAACAACTAGTTGAGCGAGTTCACAATAAGTAAGCTCGTTGCATAACTATGCGTTATTAACTAAGCCTTTGTGTAGATTCAATTAGTGGGGCTTCCCATGTTGTATGTACTATCAATGGGGGCTTCCCATGTTTGTATTTACTAGACTAGTTGTACCATAAGTGTTCTTCTTAACCCGAGAACAGTAGTACGTACGAGGTTTACGTAGGCTTTACGTAAGTGCCCTTCTCAACCCGAGGACAGTGGTACGCGGGGGTTTACATAGGTTTTACGTAAGTGTCCTTCTTAACCCGAAGACAGTAGTATGTATGAGTTTACGTAGGTTTTACGTAAGTTCCCTTCGTAACCTGACGACAGTGGTAAGTACAAGTTTACGTAGGTTTTACGTAAGTGTCCTGCCTAACCTGAGGACGATGGTAGATAGTCTAGTAGTAGTGTAAGTACGAGTAATTGTTCAATCCCATTATTCAAAACCCATTCCCAGCCCCGGGAATCCCATGCCTTGGTAAGAGTGTGAACTCACCTTGGTTTGCTCGGTATGCTAAAGTATATGCTCACAGTTAATCAATCAGGTCCTATAGGACACGTATACTCAATCAGTTCATGTTCGTAATGTTTCACGTACAATCAGTATTACAGAGTGGTTTGGCATTTAACATCAAATAACACATAACCAATTTGCCAATCATACCAGGTTCAAAGTTACAAGCAAGTTCCTAAACTAATTGTCATGCTTAACAGAGTTAGTATGTTTGACTGAGTTAACACAGTTTACACTTAACAGGGTTAACCACTTACTGACATAACAGAGTTAACAGTTCAATCGTTTAACAGGGGTTTTGATGATTAACAGAGTTTGCATACTTAACAAGGTTACAAACTAACAGAGTTATAATTAACAGAGTTATTGTTTAACAGTTAACTGAATTAACAGGGCCGAAACCCTCTTTGGGCCGAAATCCCTTTTGAGTGATGAAATCACTTTGGGCCGAAATCCCCAAGGTGATTTCGTTGAGATGGGGATTTCGTTGGGTGGGGGGTTTTCGTCGGGTCCATTCACCAATCAATAACATCAGTTAGGTAACAAAAACAAATCTTAATCATCACATACATTTACTCAATCTTATCAACCAGCTTGTTCAATCTTATCAACAATCGGAATCATCGTTTCAAATCATCATGCAGCAGATTCATCATTCAAATCACCATTTAGACATATTTACATATTCATATCAAAATCACA
Organism: Helianthus tuberosus; assembly: GCA_030545235.1. Classification (NCBI taxonomy): domain Eukaryota; kingdom Viridiplantae; phylum Streptophyta; class Magnoliopsida; order Asterales; family Asteraceae; genus Helianthus; species Helianthus tuberosus. The sequence goes on along the minus strand of JARYGA010007965.1, from coordinate 107,732 downwards.
TGGCTACTGACATCATCACATGCCTTATCATTTTATATTATTCAATTCACCTACATCACCACCCAATGTGTAACACCTCGAAAAAATTCACGTCCTATAATGTGTAGACACGTGTCGTATGTTTAAACGTGTGAAAGAATATTATGAAAGGACTAAAGTTGACAATCATGGAAAGTATGTGTAAATACGGGTTCTAAATGTCAACAGTGAATAAATATATTGTACATTAACCCTACATGATGTTTATAACGTCAAACGAATAAATCATGGATCATGCGAAGCTAAAAGTGAGAGATTTCAAACTACAGGGGTTAAATGTGTCAACATGTTTAAAGATATACCTCTGAGTGACCTTTTGACAAACCCGAAGCTTTGTAAATGTTAATTATGCTCACTAGAATGCATGATATAAATTTCATAAAGTTTCGTTGTCGTATGAGAAAGTTATGATCAAATTCGTGTGCGAGGGGTTAAAGTGCGAACGTTGAAAGTTAGGACTTTTCGGGTTAACCGGAAGTGTTCAGGGACTTGGCAAAATGGGTATAAGTCCTAAAACCCTTGTGGGTAAATATAAGGGGGTCAAAATGCAAGAAATAACCTTGGTTTCCCTTTCGAAGAACCAAGGGTCAACTTTGCATTAAATAGAAAATCAAAAATCTGATCCGCAGGCCCAGGCGGCCCGCGTGAGGATAAGCGAAACGGGAGGCGGGCCGCGTCAGGCCACCAGATGCAGAAAACGGGGACAGACCCCTGGAAATGCGAAGAACCGATCCTTTTTCGACATTAATGCAATGTGGCGACCCCTAAACAGTCCTAGGCACTAGGAACACATGTTGGAAGGTTGTGGTTACCTGGTAGACTTGTTTGTCATTGTTTTGTGGTGATTGAAACCACTATAAAAGGGCCTTCAAGTCACAAACATTCCTCACACCATTCTCTTGCCATCTGATCAATTCTGGAGCTCAAGCCTGCTTCCAAGTGATCATATCTCGTGCATAGGACCCTTGTAAGTCTGCTAGTCCTTCTCTAATTGAGTTTAGCTTAGTATTTAGGCTAAAAGTCAAACCGTCGTAATTACGGTTTGACTTCGAGATTAGTCAATGATGGCTCAGTCATATCTCGAATTAAAAGTAGATATAAGATGGTATTTATGTGGGTAATAAAACCTCAAAAGGGTTTCCCCTGATCATCACTCTAACCAGGTCAAAAGTCGGGTCAAACTTTTATTTAAAAAGTCAACAGGAAGTCTAAAATGCCATTCATGCATAATTAACATTGTAGATCATATACAACCTGTTGGATCATTGTTATAACTTAGTAATAAGTGTAAGAACATGTCTAAACATGTTCAACCTGACAATTTCCTGTTTAGACCCGGTTCGGAACCGAAAGTCATATAGTTTGACTTTCACTTTGACTTTCAGTTCTGACCTGTTTAGGCACATTTTAGAAATTCCTCAGAGCTTTAATTGGACTAGGTTACATGTTAGAACAACCCTCTGTGATTATACACCTTGGTTCATTAGTTATCCAATTAATATGCATGTTTCCGTTAATTGCTCATATGTTGACCATTATGCCCTTATTTCCTTAAAACGTGATTTTTGGAAATGTAAAAGAGTAGAAACTTTAATTACTAATATATAAACGTGTATGCAAAGTTTGACATCAGTTTGAGTTGTAGATTAAGAGTTATGCTCATTATCGTAAATTTAAAGCTTTATGTTAATTAAACGGCATAATTAGCGTATAGCCTAGTTAAGCCTACTTTTTGGTATCAAACTTAATACCCCCTGATGTAATATATTATTTTGGGATTTTTAAAGATTTTTAATTAATTTTAGGCTGAGCATAACTAGTAGTCGTAGGCTTAACCCGGTAATTGTCGGTTTTGCCCTTACGGGCCATAAAATGAGTTTTACTTATCTAAACGACTCCAAACCTTTTGCTACTGATTAGATATGTTAAATAAATTATTTTAAGCCTTCTGGAAATATAAAAATATCAGATTTAAGTATCGAACTCGGAAATGGCCTTTAATCGCCTTATTTAGCGTTTTTAACGCATAGTATGTATTAAAATCATATTGAACATATCCGGGTTGATACCTACTGATATTTTAGGCAAATTAGAATATTTTAACAGTAAGCAAAGGTTGATAAACTCAGACTTCGGTTTTGAGCTTTTCGGCTTATGTGAAATTACCAAAATACCCCTACGGGGCATAGTTTGGTTATAATTGATAAATTTCACATATCTAAATTACCTTATTGTTATAAATCAGTAAACTAAGTATTTTTGCTGAATATATCAGACCTGTAAATCAGTTAAACATTTAAACTCTTTTATAAACTTTTAAATGACCAAACTACCCCTACGGGGCCTAGTTTGTGTTTAAACACGTTTCAGGCATAATGAAAGACATCTTACTGATGTCACAACATATTTGAAACATAATTAACTTAGGAAACCTGTATATAGCTCTCATGAATACCCGTCACGCTTATTACGCGTACGGTTCGGTTTATGTAACAAGTTTACATAAATTAGCCGAAACGGGTCAAACCTTAACGTTTTATCTCAAAATCCAGAATGTGAATAATAAACCCATATTAAACAAGTCTTCAAACTTGTCGGGTCTGAATCACATTCTATCCGGTCTTCGCTTAATCGTGCGTACGAACCGTATCTTGAAACTAGCCGGTCTAAGCTTAAGCTTAATAAAAGACCCGTTAGAATTCTAATAGGTTATTATAAACCTTCGTTCCAGATTAGGAGGACCAGTAAAAGCTACGTGCATTTTGCTTATTGTGATTAATACTTACTCAGGTAAATACTTTTAACTTATTTTCCCTATACGGGCTTGGGCTATGGTATATAGCATACCGCTTGATCGGGCATCAAATTCTCCACCGTTGAGTGGGTAGTTGAATAAATTTGATCAGCTCGTTTAAACAGTCTTGATACTTAAAGCCTTTGGGGGGTTAATGACCATGTCCCGGATATCCTAGGCATCATCTTACGAGATGGCCACGACCTGAGCACGGGGTGTAGGCGTACACCTGTCAGTGTATAACTCTATATTGTGGTGTGTCTATTGATCTTTAACCCGGACAAGATCCGGGCTACTGACCGCACAAGTAACATGTAATTCGTTCACAAGATTATAATATTAAATAATTCTCCCAAGTTAAATAAAATGTTTATGCCATGTGCATCCAAACCAATTTTAAATCATTTTCCAAAATGAGTCAGTTGATTGTATTTACCAGTGTAAACTGACGTATTTTCCCAAAAAGACTGAATGTAGGTACTAAATGAAATTGGCTGGATTGTCTCCTTAGCATCAATAAAAAGTCTCGCAAGCTTAGGATGCCTGAAGTCTGTTGAACTATTTTGTTATCGATCCTTCTGTGGATAAACTTCCGAATATTGTGACACTTGAAATTACAATAATAAATTCGGATGTGTGATATCTTTTAAATTGCTTTCGCTGTGCATATTAATTATTGTGTTGTTTGACTATATTGTTGCCAACCACGTCACGATACTCCCCCACCGGGCCCACCGGTGACACGTGGAAATCGGGGTGTGACACAATGTCAAACAATCTAATCATGTGCTTTTATCAATTAAGTCATAGGTTGTAATACAATCACATGCCAATGAAAATTCCCATGCAACATACACACACACTGGCCGACAATTCTGCAGTGATCCTTATCACTTGGTTGCATTATCAAGACCTCACAGGCAAACAATAATCATAACAATCTGACATCATCAAGAATCAACCCTAGTTATGATCTAAACCTTACTCAACAATAGTTAATACAGATTTCTAATAGATAGTCAAGAGATGGTTTTTAAATCAACCAATCATACGATCCTAATCATTACATGATAACAGCTTGTTCATGATTGCCAAACAATTAGTTAATAGCGACTTAAATCAAATAAACATCGAATAATTCTCAGTAACAATTTAAAAGATACCGGTAGTACACTAACCACTAGATCGAGAGGGGTAAGATTGCAGGTAAAGGACTTGCAAAAGAGAAGGAGTTTGCAAAGGATGGAACTGCCGTATGAAAGCTAGGGTTTTACAATAATCTACGTGTTTAAGCAAACAGTTCAGGCCATTGGGCCGCGTTTGATCTTGGGCCCAACATCTCCGACGAAATCCAAAGAGATTTCGTTAGTTCACAGTTGGCGAAAACCCCTTGTTTTCACCAGGGGTGTTTTCGTATGGGAGATGTTTTCGGCTATGGGGTGTTAGGAAATAGCTCCATGTTTTAAATAATTATACAATTCCAATATGTATAACATATATACACATAATACACATATAAAAAATAACACTTATTTAGCACCTCAAATGTTTTCGAGGCCGGTTTAATCCGGTAGGCTACGTACCAGAACCCGTGGGTTTTAACCCACTAGGGCCAGATGACCATTTCTCTGGCGACAACGCTGAAGACATGGACGAGGATACTGTCCCCGTCGAACCCGCAAGTGGCACACCAAACCATCCGATCGAAATCTCTGACGGATCTTCATTTCACGGATCACCTTATGTTGGTCCGGACAGCTTTCAGGCGATGTTCACTCGGCACGAGTGGTACTACACACCTCCTCACCACTCGTCGCCTCATGAGTAGGAGCAGCCGTAGCAGCAGCATCATCATCAAGATTCCTCTGAGGATCACCGATTTGTGGCAGTTACGCCACCACCTCCACCGCCACCAGTGCAGCCAGCACCTCCTCAACCGCCAAGGCGTAGGAGAACTGGTGCCCGAATGTCGTCACGAGTAGGGGACTTCCATTTCAGTTCCCCACGTCAGTCCAGTGCCAGTCACTATCCGCTATACCAGGAGGACCCACAAATGGGTGGACCTTCACAACCAGCTGTACCACAGCCACCGCCAATGGGTTTTGACAAACCAATTCCAGCGTATACGGGTTCCATGGCATACAACCCGTTTGAACCCCCAATGCATCATGACTATGGTTACGCGGAGGCTGACCCTTACATGGTCGCAGCGAACTACAACACCCAAGGACCCTATGGAGATCCATGGGGAGTAGGGTACCCAACACATGGGTACCAGATACCTCCTAGGCCCATTATTCGGACTCATTCGCAGCCGCCTAGGTTCTCACCACCTGAGCATGAGGAACTCCTTCAGAGGTTGAATCAAGTTGAACGAGTAGTTCACGAGGACCGCAGGGAAAGACAGACTTTCTTCCAAGGATTAGTAGGATTGATCAAAGGGAAGAACAAGAAGGATCAGTGAATCCTTCCATTTTCTGTATAAGCCCCTGCGTGGGTGTATTTGGTTGTTAAGCCCCTATGTGGGTATGTTTGTTTGTATGTTTGATTTAACCCCTGCGTGGGTATGATGTTTATTGTTAAGGTCCCTGCGAGGACTAGTTTGTTTGTTTAAAGCCCCTGCGTGGGCAAGTACTTGTTTAAAACCCCTGCGTGGGTAATGGTTTGTTTGAAAAGACCCGTTTAGGGCAACATGTAACCTATGTATAATTAATGGAATGTTGTTTTTATGAATTTCATGTTTGCCATTTTGTGCATAAATAATTTATAAATGAAATAAATAAATTAAAATCATTCCTTTTAAATTAATCTGCCTATATAATTATTTAATTAAGAATCTTAAAGTGTGAAACCTAGCCTCGTGTCAAATATAAGACCGGGCCAAAATGGTAAGACCTGTTTAAAAGATTCAAATCCCTGTTTACATCTTAAAACATGTTAACACTCCTGGCAGAAGTGATTCGTTAAAATCACATGTCATTCTTATATGTATAAGGATTCTTTAGAAGATTCCAAACCCAATTATATGATCTCTGAATCATGGGTTAAGATCATCAATTAAGATGATCATATTTTACCATACGTGGTAATATGATGCCTACGGGCCCAGCTCACTTCCATATGAGCCAAAAGACAGAGGTAGCTATGACTCCCTGTCTGATAAGGGTAATGAACTAGGTTCAAACCTTAAAAGCCTTGATTCTCTGAAATCATAGCTTATAATTTAAATTGTCCATGTGACTAAGCCTTATGTGCTAATATATATTGTTATTGTTTATGATTAGGATAAATTTTAATTGAAATCCTAAGTTAATACGATTAATAAGTTAACCAAATATGGTCTCTGTTTACCATGGTTAACGAGTTACCCTAAGGGGTAATTCCATAATAAACTCCCAAATAAAATATTGTCCTTGTTTTCTGCAACAGTTCAATTCAAATGGCTGACTCAAATGAAATCAATAGCCATCCAGTGCAGCAAAATGAGAACGCCCAGATTACGTTAACGGGTGCTGAATTAAAAGCGATCATAGACGGCGCTGTTACACAGGCTTTGGAAAGGCAGTATGAAGAGTACAGTGGGACTCGTAGTAGGACCCAATCTACACAGCCTTCAAAGCCACCACCCAAGAAGGATGACCCGAAGAAAAGCGATGATCGACGCTCCTCGAACCACAGTGCTCCATCTCAACAGGTTATACGTAACCAAGGGCCCCGTGACAAGGGTTGCTCGTATAAATATTTTGTTTCTTGCAAGCCCCGGGATTTCACTGGGGAGAAAGGAGCCATTGACTGTATGACATGGCTGGATGAGATGGATACGGTTGTAGACATCAGCGGATGTGCTGAGAGAGACGTGGTAAATTTTGTGTCGCAGTCTTTCAAGGGTGAAGCGTTAGCATGGTGGAGATCTCTGATTGAGGCCACCGGAAAGATCCCATTGTATAATATGTCGTGGGATCAATTTGTTGCTCTCATCAAGGAAAATTTCTGCCCTCAGCATGAGGTGGAGAAGATAGAGTCTGATTTTCTATCCTTGGTGATGACAAACCTCGACTGTCAAGCTTACCTAACGAGCTTCAACACTATGTCTCGGTTGGTTCCATACCTGGTAACCCCGGAACCAAAACGGATAGCTCGTTTTATCGGTGGTTTAGCCCCCGAGATCAAGGCAAGCGTAAAAGCTTCTCGGCCAGCGACTTTTAGATCAGTAGCTGACATTTCCTTATCCCTCACTCTGGATGCGGTCAGGCAAAGATCGCTGAGGAATAAGGAGGCTGAGAAGAGGAAGCGTGAAGATGATGGTTCATGAAGGTCGAACAAGAAACACCGTGGGAGCGGTGATTACAAGAAAGGATCTGAGTCGAGGAAAGATGGGCATAAGTCTGATGAGAAGCCCAAATGCAAAATTTGCAAGAAGCAGCACTATGGGAAGTGCAGACTTGAGTCAAACTCACAGACTCAGTCAAAATCTTATGCGTGTGGTATTTGCAAGTCCACGGATCACAAAACCTTGGATTGCAAGAAGATAAAAGACGCAACGTGCTACCGTTGCAATGAAAAGGGCCACATTAAAATCAACTGCCCTAAGTACAACAAGAAACCGGAAGAGGCTAAGAAGACTAATGCTAGAGTCTTCAGAATGGACGCGAAAGAGGCTGTGCAAGACGATAATGTCATAACAGGTACCTTCCTTGTAAATGACGTCTATGCTAGAGTACTATTTGATTTAGGCGCTGATAAGTCTTTCGTAGATCATAAGTTTTGTAAATTGTTGAATTTACTTGTCAAAACCTTAAGCGTAAACTATGAGGTAGAGTTAGCAGAAGGTACAAAAGAAACCGTCTCAACTGTGTTTGATGGATGTGTTATATCCATTAAGAACCAATCTTTTCCTCTGTCTCTACTTCCGTTTAAGTTGGCCGGTTTTGACATAGTTCTGGGTATGGACTGGTTATCCCGTAACCACGCCCAAATTGTCTGTAACATGAAGCAAGTGGTAATAAAGACTCCGTCTGGTGAACCACTTACCATACGGGGAGACACCCAGTATGGGCTGCCTGAGCAAGCGACTATGCTCAAGGCTTCAAAATGTTTAAAGAGGGGTTGTGTCATCTACATGGCACAAGTGATTATTGATGAGCCTAAACCGAAGATAGAAGACATCCCTGTCATCTCTGAATTTCCAGAAGTTTTTTCGGAAGAACTACTTGGTTTGCCACCAGATAGGCAAGTGGAATTCAGGATTGATATCATCCCCGGAGCAACACCAGTTGCTAGAGCACCTTATAGGTTGGCGCCCACAGAGATGAAAGAATTAAGGACACAGCTAGACGAATTGCTAGCCAAGGGTTTCATTAAACCTAGTTCGTCTCCTTGGGGAGCACCAGTCCTGTTTGTAAAGAAGAAGGATGGATCGATGCGTCTGTGCATCGACTATCGTGAGCTTAATAAGGTCACGATCAAGAATAGGTATCCTTTACCTAGGATCGACGATTTGTTCGATCAACTACAAGGAGCAAGTTATTTCTCGAAGATTGATTTGAGGTCAGGCTACCATTAGCTAAAGGTCAGAGATGAAGACGCACACAAAACAGCATTTAGGACTCGTTATGGTCACTACGAGATCCTAGTGATGCCTTTTGGGCTCACTAATGCACCGGCTGCGTTCATGGATCTCATGAATCGCGTTTGCAAGCCATACTTAGATAAATTCGTTATCGTCTTCATCGATGACATCCTTATTTATTCGAAGAACCAAGCTGACCATGAGAAGCACCTTCGATGTATTCTCAAACTCCTGCATCAGGAGAAACTCTACGCCAAATTTTCCAAGTGCGAATTTTGGCTTCGGGAAGTCCAATTTCTTGGACATATGGTTAGCGAGCGTGGTATCCAGGTGGATCCCGCTAAGGTTGAAGCTGTTATGAATTGGCAAGAGCCAAAGACGCCTACGGAGATTCGTAGCTTCCTGGGATTGGCAGGATATTACAGGCGTTTCATTGAAAAATTTTCAAGGATTGCTGCACCCCTAACTTCCTTAACCAAGAAGAAAGTAAAGTTCGTTTGGGGCCCTAGGCAGCAAGAAGCTTTTGATATTCTCAAGCAGAAGTTGAGCAATGCTCCTGTGTTGACATTACCTGAAGGCACTGAAGAATTCGTAGTTTACTGCGATGCTTCACACACAGGCATGGGGTGTGTGCTTATGCAGAAAGGCAAGGTTATTGCCTATACATCAAGACAGTTAAAGGTGCACGAAAAGAATTACACCACCCACGAATTGGAATTGGGTGCCGTTGTGTTCGCACTAAAACTGTGGAGACATTATCTTTATGGAATCAAGTTTGTGATCTATTCTGATCACAAGAGCCTCCAGCATCTGTTTAATCAAAAGAATTAAACATGAGGCAACGCCGTTGGATGGAGACCTTGAATGATTATGATTGTGAAATCAAGTACCATCCCGGCAAGGCGAATGTAGTCGCTGATGCCTTGAGTCGAAAGGAAAGGATGAAACCCATCCGAATCAATGCCAAGCGCATAGAGATAAAGAATAATTTGATGGAAAGGTTGTTAGCTACACAGAAGGAAGCTGTGTTGGAAGCTAACTATCCTAATGAAAAGTTAGGAGTGACTGAGGAGCAGTTAACTCTTAGCAAGGAAGGAATTTTACGATTGAATGGACGAATATGGGTTCCAATTTATGGGGGACTTCGTGATGTTATCCTCCAGGAAGCTCATAGTTCCAAATACTCCGTTCAACCTGGAGCTGATAAGATGTACCAGGATCTGAAGGCAAATTATTGGTGGATAGGCTTGAAAAAGTCTGTAGCCACCCATGTAGCAAAATGCTTGACATGTGCGCAAGTCAAAGCCGAGCATCAGAAACCGTCAGGTTTGCTACAACAGCCTGAACTTCCTACGTGGAAGTGGGAAATGGTAACTATGGATTTTTTTACCAAGTTACCTAAGACCAGGAAAGGAAATGATACGATATGGGTTATAGTTGACAGACTGACTAAGTCAGCTCATTTCCTACCCATCAAGGAGACTTATAGCTCCGACATGTTAGCCCAGTTATACGTTGATAAGATTGTAGCCTTACATGGCATACCTGTGTCTATTATCTCTGACAGAGATACTAGATACACGTCACATTTTTGGAAGAGTTTCCAACAATCTTTGGACACACGGTTGAATTTTAGTACGGCTTACCATCCTCAGACTGACGGTCAGAGTGAGCGTACTATTCAAACGTTGGAAGACATGCTACGTGCACATGCGATCGATTTGGGATGTAGTTGGGATAAGAACCTACCATTAATCGAATTCTCCTACAACAATAGCTACCATACCAGCATTAAGGCTACGCCTTTCGAGGCATTATATGGTAGAAAGTGTAGATCGCCCGTTTGTTGGGCGGAAGTTGGAGATGTCCAATTATCTGGACCAGAGATAGTGTTCGAGACGACGGACAAGATTGTCCAGATTCGTGACCGTCTCAAAGCTGCCCGTGATAGGCAGAAGAGTTACGCTGATCCAAATCGTAAAGACTTTCACTTCGAAGTAGGTGACAAAGTCCTACTCAAAGTGTCACCCTGGAAAGGAGTGATGCGGTTTGGTAAGAAAGGCAAGCTAAGCCCGAGATACATAGGACCTTTCGAGGTTATCGAACGTGTCGGGTCAGTTGCCTATAAATTGAACTTACCAGAAGAGCTCAGTGGAATTCACAATGTGTTCCACATCTGCAATCTGAAAAAGTGTATCGCTGACGAATCACTGGTTATACCACACACAGATGTGCATATAGACGAGAGATTGGAGTTTGTGGAAAAACCTTTGTCGATTGAAGATCGACAAGTAAAGAAGCTTCGGAGGAAGCATGTACCTATTGTAAAGGTCAAATGGGATGCCCGTAGAGGTCCCGAATACACGTGGGAGGTTGAATCCACGATGAAAGAAAAGTACCCTTACTTATTTCAGTAAATCTCGGGTTGAGATTTATTTTAAGGGGGTGAGGATCTAACACCTCGAAAAAATTCACGTCCTATAATGTGTAGACACGTGTCGTATGTTTAAACGTGTGAAAGAATATTATGAAAGGACTAAAGTTGACAATCATGGAAAGTATGTGTAAATACGGGTTCTAAATGTCAACAGTGAATAAATATATTGTACATTAACCCTACATGATGTTTATAACGTCAAACGAATAAATCATGGATCATGCGAAGCTAAAAGTGAGAGATTTCAAACTACAGGGGTTAAATGTGTCAACATGTTTAAAGATATACCTCTGAGTGACCTTTTGACAAACCCGAAGCTTTGTAAATGTTAATTATGCTCACTAGAATGCACGATATAAATTTCATAAAGTTTCGTTGTCGTATGAGAAAGTTATGATCAAATTCGTGTGTGAGGGGTTAAAGTGCGAACGTTGAAAGTTAGGACTTTTCGGGTTAACCGGAAGTGTTCAGGGACTTGGCAAAATGGGTATAAGTCCTAAAACCCTTGTGGGTAAATATAAGGGGATCAAAATTCAAGAAATAACCTTGGTTGCCCTTTCGAAGAACCAAGCGTCAACTTTGCATTAAATAGAAAATTAAAAATCTGATCCGCAGGCCCAGGCGGCCCGCGTGAGGATAAGCGAAACGGGAGGCGGGCCGCGTCAGGCCGCCAGATGCAGAAAACGGGGACAGACCCCTGGAAACGCGAAGAACCGATCCTTTTTCGACATTAATGCAATGTGGGCGACCCCTAAACAGTCCTAGGCACTAGGAACACATGTTGGAAGGTTGTGGTTACCTGGTAGACTTGTTTGTCATTGTTTTGTGGTGATTGAAACCACTATAAAAGGGCCTTCAAGTCACAAACATTCCTCACACCATTCTCTTGCCATCTGATCAATTCTGGAGCTCAAGCCTGCTTCCAAGTGATCATATCTCGTGCATAGGACCCTTGTAAGTCTGCTAGTCCTTCTCTAATTGAGTTTAGCTTAGTATTTAGGCTAAAAGTCAAACCGTCGTAATTACGGTTTGACTTCGAGATTAGTCAATGATGGCTCAGTCATATCTCGAATTAAAAGTAGATATAAGATGGTATTTATGTGGGTAATAAAACCTCAAAAGGGTTTCCCCTGATCATCACTCTAACCAGGTCAAAAGTCGGGTCAAACTTTTATTTAAAAAGTCAACAGGAAGTCTAAAATGCCATTCATGCATAATTAACATTGTAGATCATATACAACCTGTTGGATCATTGTTATAACTTAGTAATAAGTGTAAGAACATGTCTAAACATGTTCAACCCGACAATTTCCTGTTTAGACCCGGTTCGGAACCGAAAGTCACATAGTTTGACTTTCACTTTGACTTTCAGTTCTGACCCGTTTAGGCACGTTTTAGAAATTCCTCAGAGCTTTAATTGGACTAGGTTACATGTTAGAACAACCCTATGTGATTATACACCTTGGTTCATTAGTTATCCAATTAATATGCATGTTTCCGTTAATTGCTCATATGTTGACCATTATGCCCTTATTGCCTTAAAACGTGATTTTTGGAAATGTAAAAGAGTAGAAACTTTAATTACTGATATATAAACGTGTATGCAAAGTTTGACATCAGTTTGAGTTGTAGATTAAGAGTTATGCTCATTATCGCAAATTTAAAGCTTTATGTTAATTAAACGGCATAATTAGCGTATAGCCTAGTTAAGCCTACTTTTTGGTATCAAACTTAATACCCCCTGATGTAATATATTATTTTGGGATTTTTAAAGATTTTTAATTAATTTTAGGCTGAGCATAACTAGTAGTCGTAGGCTTAACCCGGTAATTGTCGGTTTTGCCTTTACGGGCCATAAAATGAGTTTTACTTATCTAAACGACTCCAAACCTTTTGCTACTGATTAGATATGTTAAATAAATTATTTTAAGCCTTCTGGAAATATAAAAATATCAGATTTAAGTATCGAACCCGGAAATGGCCTTTAATCGCCTTATTTAGCGTTTTTAACGCATAGTATGTATTAAAATCATATTGAACATACCCGGGTTGATACCTACTGATATTTTAGGCAAATTAGAATATTTTAACAGTAAGCAAAGGTTGATAAACTCAGACTTCGGTTTTGAGCTTTTCGGCTTATGTGAAATTACCAAAATACCCCTACGGGGCATAGTTTGGTTATAATTGATAAATTTCACATATCTAAATTACCTTATTGTTATAAATCAGTAAACTAAGTATTTTTGCTGAATATATCAGACCTGTAAATCAGTTAAACATTTAAACTCTTTTATAAACTTTTAAATGACCAAACTACCCCTACGGGGCCTAGTTTGTGTTTAAACACGTTTCGGGCATAATGAAAGACATCTTACTGATGTCACAACATATTTGAAACATAATTAACTTAGGAAACCTGTATATAGCTCTCATTAATACCCGTCACGCTTATTACGCGTACGGTTCGGTTTATGTAACAAGTTTACATAAATTAGCCGAAACGGGTCAAACCTTAACGTTTTATCTCAAAATCCAGAATGTGAATAATAAACCCATATTAAACAAGTCTTCAAACTTGTCGGGTCTGAATCACATTCTATCCGGTCTTCGCTTAATCGTGCGTACGAACCGTATCTTGAAACTAGCCGGTCTAAGCTTAAGCTTAATAAAAGACCCGTTAGAATTCTAATAGGTTATTATAAACCTTCGTTCCAGATTAGGAGGACCAGTAAAAGCTACGTGCATTTTTCTTATTGTGATTAATACTTACTCAGGTAAATACTTTTAACTTATTTTCCCTATACGGGCTTGGGCTATGGTATATAGCATACCGCTTGATCGGGCATCAAATTCTCCACCGTTGAGTGGGTAGTTGAATAAATTTGATCGGCTCGTTTAAACAGTCTTGATACTTAAAGCCTTTGGGGGGTTAATGACCATGTCCCGGATATCCTAAGCATCATCTTTCGAGATGGCCACGACCTGAGCACGGGGTGTAGGCGTACACCTGTCAGTGTATAACTCTATATTGTGGTGTGTCTATTGATCTTTAACCCGGACAAGATCCGGGCTACTGACCGCACAAGTAACATGTAATTCGTTCACAAGATTATAATATTAAATAATTCTCCCAAGTTAAATAAAATGTTTATGCCATGTGCATCCAAACCAATTTTAAATCATTTTCCAAAATGAGTCAGTTGATTGTATTTACCAGTGTAAACTGACGTATTTTCCCAAAAAGACTGAATGCAGGTACTAAACGAAATTGGCTGGATTGTCTCCTTAGCATCAATAAAAAGTCTCGCAAGCTTAGGATGCCTGAAGTCTGTTGAACTATTTTGTTATCGATCCTTCTGTGGATAAACTTCCGAATATTGTGACACTTGAAATTACAATAATAAATTCGGATGTGTGATATCTTTTAAATTGCTTCCGCTGACATTTTCGGGTTTCAATGCTTCTACCTGAGCATCTCGTATCTGAGAAGGAAGACTAGACTGAATAGTGAGTTGCAACGCCCGTACACGCCTAGGTGTAGTATCTTTTCGACTGAGGGCGTCGGCCACCACATTGGCTTTACCCGGATGGTACTTTATAGCACATTCGTAATCGTTCAGTAACTCGACCCACCGACGTTGTCGCATGTTCAACTCTTTCTTCTTGAAGATATGCTCGAGACTCCTGTGATCGGTGTAGATGGTGCACTTGGTGCCATACAGGTAATGTCGCCATATCTTGAGCGCAAAAACAACAGCTCCCAACTCTAAATCATGTGTAGTGTAATTCCGTTCGTGAATCTTAAGTTGGAGCGAAGCATAAGCAATGACTTTATCCCGTTGCATCAACACACATCCAAGACCTTGGATGGATGTGTCGCAGTAGACTACAAAATCGTCCGTGCCTTCAGGCAATGAGAGGATAGGTACGCTAAAAAGTCTATCCTTTAAGTGCTGAAATGCTGTTTCCTGTGTATTACCCCAACGGTAAGCAACACTTTTCTGTGTCAGTAGTGTAAGCGGCTGCGCAATCTTTGAGAAGTCTTTGATGAACCGTCTGTAATAACCCGCCAAACCCAAGAATTGGCGTATTTCGGTTGGTGAGCGAGGTGCAGGCCAGCTCTTGATCGAATCTACGTTGGACGGATCAACATGAATCCCATCCTTGTTTACTACGTGGCCTAGGAAGTTGACTTCACGAAGCAAGAAGCCGCATTTTAAAAACTTGGCGTACTGGTGTTCTGCTCGAAGGAGTTCCAAAATAAGTCGTAAATGCTGCTCGTGTTCCTCCTGACTCTTCGAGTAGATCAGGATGTCGTCGATGAAAACAATGAAGAACTTGTCAAGATAAGGTTTGCACACCCTGTTCATAAGATCCATGAAAACCGCAGGCGCGTTAGTTAGCCCGAATGGCATGACCAGAAACTCGTAGTGGCCGTAGCGAGTTCTGAGCTGTTTTGGAGACGTCCTCGTCTCGGACTCTCAGTTGATGGTAGCCTGACCTCAGGTCAATCTTCGAGTAATAGCTCGACCCTTGCAACTGGTCGAATAAGTCGTCGATGCGTGGAAGAGGATAGCGATTCTTCACGCTCACCTTGTTCAGTTCGCGGTAATCTATGCACATGCGGAAGGTACCGTTTTTCTTCTTCACAAATAATACTGGAGCTCCCCAGGGCGAAGAGCTAGGACGTATGAAACCCTTTTCCAAAAGTTCTTGCAATTGCTTAGATAGTTCTTCCAGTTCAGTTGGAGCTAAGCGATAAGGTGCTCGAGCTATGGGTGCTGCTCCTGGAGCTAGCTCGATCTGAAATTCGACCTGGCGATGAGGCGGTAACCCAGGTAACTCTTCAGGAAACACTTGAGGAAAGTCGCGTACAACTGGAATATCCTCTAACTTCTTCTCTTTCGTCGATGTATCTGTAACGAGTGCTAAAATAGCAGTGTGGCCCTTTCGCAAACACTTATGTGCCTTCAAGAAGGAGATGATGCCACTCACGACACCACTCTTGTCGCCTTGAACTTCGAGAGATTCTTTGCCAGAACGGGGAATGCGAATGATCTTCTCTTTGCATAGGATCTCTGCTTGCTATTGGGATAACCAATCCATACCAATGACGATGTCAAAACTACCCAGAGTTATGGGAATGAGATCGATAGCGAAAGTTTGACCAGCGAGGATAAGATTACAACCCTGAACTACGTGTGTGGCCTCTAGACTTTTACCGTTAGCTAACTCTACGACATGTTTGTTGTTCAAAAGTGTTAGTGCGCGTTTAAGCATTTTACTAACTTTCAATGACATGTAACTGGTATCGGCACCCGAATCGAATAAGACAGTAACATAAAAGTCGTCGAGAAGAAACTTACCCATAACCACATTAGGATCGTTCCTTGCATCACCCTGACCAATCACAAATGCACGACCCCTAGCACCATTGTTGTTGTTGTTTCCCCCGTTGTTGTTCCCGTTGCCCTGATTATTATTGTTGTTATTCTGGTTCGGGTTTAACTGGGGGCAGTCCCGCTTGAAGTGGCCTTCAGCCCCACATTGAAAA
This sequence comes from Helianthus tuberosus, assembly GCA_030545235.1. Lineage (NCBI taxonomy): Eukaryota > Viridiplantae > Streptophyta > Magnoliopsida > Asterales > Asteraceae > Helianthus > Helianthus tuberosus. The sequence continues at coordinate 91,336 of JARYGA010007965.1, read as the reverse complement.
CATGCCCTATTGCCTCGCTGTTGTTGTTGCTGGTTTCGTGGAGCGGGTGGTTGTTGTTGCTGGTTCTGATTCACAGGTCGTGGGCTCCTACAATCCTTGGCCTCATGACCCATCTTGAGACACCTCTGACAACGACCCTTATTGCACTGGCCACTGTGGTGCCTGTTACAATTGTTGCACTTTGGGTGATTTCCTTGATATCTTTTCTGCCCCTGACTACTAGAGGATTGCTGACCCGGACTCTGGTAGTCATTAGTCTTGCGTTGCTGGGCTTGAGGCTGAACGGTAGCTAAACCCCTGCTGGAATCCCCCTCCCATTTCCGCTTGTTGTCACTGGGAGTAGCGGAAGTAGTGATAGCAGTAGTAGCAGCACTGATATGTTTAGGCAGCCTGTTCTGTTCCACTGCCTGATCGGTGAGGCGATGAGCTAACTTGACGATCTGTTGAATGGTGCCAAGATTCGCTGAGGTTACATGACTTTGAATCTCTGGCACCAGACCCTTGAGATACAGTTCGATACGCTTAATGGGAGGGTCTACCATAGTAGGACACAGAATAGCCAACTCGTTTGACCTTTTGGTGTATGCTTCAATCTCCGACCCTGTCATCTTCAGATTGTAAAACTCTACCTCTAGCTTATGAATGTCATCACGGCTACAGTATTCCTCTTTGATCAATTCCTTGAAATCGTTCCAAGGGGTGGCGTTAGCAACAGCCAACCCTAACATCTGAACTTGCGCATTCCACCAAGTTAGCGCAATGCCTTCTAGAGTACCAGTGGCGTACTTCACCCTGAGAGCCTCAGGGGCATTCACACATCTCAAAAATGGACTCGAGCTTTTCAAACCAATGGAGTAGTCCAACTGCTCCTTCTGTGCCACTGAAAGTAGTAGGACGACAGTCCATGAAAGTCTTGAAGGTGCAAACAGGTGGCTGAGCGTGCTAACCTGTTGTGTATAAGAACCAGGACAAGATTAAACACAAGAGTTGGTTTAGGAGTGTAGGATCTAAAGATCCTAGTGTGAGTTACAACTGCAGGGTATACCTCCTGCTTGTGCGGCTGCAAGTGCCGCAGCAACTTGTTCGTTAATCAGAGCCGTCAGCTGGGCTTGAGTCATGTTAATGCGTGCACTCATGATCTTCACAAGTAAGAGAACACAAGTGAGGAGTGCGTCGTATCAATACGTAAGTGTGGAATGACAGAAGAGTGTGAGCATACAAGATTTTCAAATAGTAGTTGTTACGTTATCTAAGCATACCATGAGCAAAGTTCTATGTAATCTAGCAAGTAGGCAATATAAACTTAAATCGTATCACCTAGAATGTCGAGTCTTGCACGTGGAGCGAAGCGTCATTGTGGATCGTTGAGCACTGTACAGGTTATAGTCTGGTTTTAATAAAAACGTTTTCCCCTTATTAAAACCGAGTTCTCTATAACCAATGGCTCTGATACCAATCTGTCACACCCCCAAAATCCACACGCGGAGTATCACCGCTTGGAGGCGTGACTGACCAGGATCAAGCCACCAATCATATTGAACATATAAGTAATAAGTAAAAGTAAATGTAATCCATCACAATACAATTGGTGTTCAATCAAAAACTTAGCATAGGTAGCGGAAGCATAGTTATGAAAATCCAACACAAGTGTTTAGTTTAAAGAGTCATAAAGTTTTCATCAAAACATCCACAATCCGTGCCCACAATGACCGCGCCTCCCGTGCAAGCTCCATGAGTACCTATGGTCCTGCAAGGCATGTAACAGAAAGTCAACAACTAGTTGAGCGAGTTCACAGTAAGTAAGTTCGTTGCATAACTATGCGTTATTAACTAAGCCGTTGTGTAGATTCAATTAGTGGGGGCTTCCCATGTTGTATGTAATATCAATGGGGGCTTCCCATGTTTGTATTTACTAGACTAGTTGTACCATAAGTGTTCTTCTTAACCCGAGAACAGTAGTACGTACGAGGTTTACGTAAGTGCCCTTCTCAACCCGATGACAGTGGTACGTGGGGGTTTACGTAGGTTTTACGTAAGTGTCCTTCTTAACCCGAAGACAGTAGTATGTATGAGTTTACGTAGGTTTTACGTAAGTGCCCTTCGTAACCTGAGGACAGTGGTAAGTACAAGTTTACGTAGGTTTTACGTAAGTGTCCTGCCTAACCTGAGGACGATGGTAGATAGTCTAGTAGCAGTGTAAGTACGAGTAATTGTTCAATCCCATTATTCAAAACCCATTCCCAGCCCCGGGAATCCCATGCCTTGGTAAGAGTGTGAACTCACCTTGGTTTGCTCGGTATGCTAAAGTATATGCTCACAGTTAATCAATCAGGTCCTATAGGACATGTATACTCAATCAGTTCACGTTCGTAATGTTTCACGTACAATCAGTATTACAGAGTGGTTTGGCATTTAACATCAAATAACACATAACCAATTTGCCAATCATACCAGGTTCAAAGTTACAAGCAAGTTCCTAAACTAATTTTCATGCTTAACAGAGTTAGTATGTTTGACTGAGTTAACACAGTTTACATTTAACAGGGTTAACCACTTACTGACATAACAGAGTTAACAGTTCAATCGTTTAACAAGGGTTTTGATGATTAACAGAGTTTGCATACTTAACAAGGTTACAAACTAACAGAGTTATAATTAATAGAGTTATTGTTTAACAGTTAACTGAATTAACAGGGCCGAAACCCTCTTTGGGCCGAAATCCCTTTTGAGTGACGAAATCACTTTGGGCCGAAATCCCCAAGGTGATTTCGTTGAGATGGGGATTTCGTTGGGTGGGGGGTTTTCGTCGTGTCCATTCACCAATCAACAACATCAGTTAGGTAACAAAAACAAATCTTAATCATCACATACATTTACTCAATCTTATCAACCAGCTTGTTCAATCTTATCAACAATCGGAATCATCGTTTCAAATCATCATGCAGCAGATTCATCATTCAAATCACCATTTAGACATATTTACATATTCATATCAAAATCACATGGCTACTGACATCATCACATGCCTTATCATTTTATATTATTCAATTCACCTACATCACCACCCAATGTCAAACAATCTAATCATGTGCTTTTATCAATTAAGTCATAGGTTGTAATACAATCACATGCCAATAAAAATTCCCATGCAACATACACACACACTGGCCGACAATTCTGCAGTGATCCTTATCACTTGGTTGCATTATCAAGGCCTCACAGGCAAACAATAATCATAACAATCTGACATCATCAAGAATCAACCCTAGTTATGATCTAAACCTTACTCAACAATAGTTAATACAGATTTCTAATAGATAGTCAAGAGATGGTTTTTAAATCAACCAATCATACGATCCTAATCATTACATGATAACAGCTTGTTCATGATTGCCAAACAATTAGTTAATAGCGACTTAAATCAAATAAACATCGAATAATTCTCAGCAACAATTTAAAAGATACCGGTAGTACACTAACCACTAGATCGAGAGGGGTAAGATTGCAGGTAAAGGACTTGCAAAAGAGAAGGATTTTGCAAAGGATGGAACTGCCGTATGAAAGCTAGGGTTTTACAATAATCTACGCGTTTAAGCAAACAGTTCAGGCCATTGGGCCGCGTTTGATCTTGGGCCCAACATCTCCGACGAAATCCAAAGAGATTTCGTTATTTCACAGTTGGCGAAAACCCCTTGTTTTCACCAGGGGTGTTTTCGTATGGGAGATGTTTTCGGCTATGGGGTGTTAGGCAATAGCTCCATGTTTTAAATAATTATACAATTCCAATATGTATAACATATATACACATAATACACATATCACAAATAACACTTATTTAGCACCTCAAATGATTATTAAACACACTAAGCAAGTACATACGAAGTTGGATCGGATAGAGACCTTGAAAACTCAAGTTGTCACACCGGAGGTGCTGTTGCTTTTGTTCGTTGGGCCGAAAAGACAGAATCAGTTCTCCGCATGAGCAAATGCGCTTCAGACCAGCAAGTTACCTACATTTCGGGGCTATTCGTGGACGGAGCCCTGTCATGGTGGAACTTACAAGTTCAAACCCTTGGTGAAGCCGCAGCCTAAGCAATGACATGGAACGAGCTGAAAGAGCTCATGCGCAAAAAGTATTGCTCTCGCGCTGAAATTCAAAAGTTGGAAACCGAGTTTTGGCATCTGAAGATGGAAGGACCGAAAATCGCAGAATATGTTCAAAGGTTTCACGACCTATCTCATGTGGTACCTTATATGGTCACACCAGAATTTAAGCGGATTGAGCGCTTCATTTGGGGTTTAGCTCCTCAAATCATAAGTATGGTGACCTCTTCAAAACCGGCAACAATCACCGAGGCAATCGATCTAAGAGTAGCTCTTACTGAGGAAGCTATCCGCCTAAACAAGTTATCTGATGTTGAGCAAAAGAAGAAGGAGACTTATGTAGAGTCGTCCGGGGGTAACAAAAGAAAATTCTCGAACTTCAAACAAGGCACAAGCGGCGATGGCAGGAAAGGAGAACCAAGCGCACCGGTTCAAGCTACGACTGGTACTGGAAGGAAAGGAAAGGGATATATGGGTACACATCCTAAGTGCAACACCTGCCAGCGTCCCCACTCAGGCCGGTGTGGTTTAAAAGTATGTGAAGCTTGTGGAAAGACTGGTCACTTGAAGGATTCTTGTTGGGCTACTATTGGCCGGGGAGGCCAAGGAGGATTTGGAAATAGAAACAATAATCGTGGTGGTATTGGGAATCGCCCACAGGGGAACAATGGAGGAAACGGGAATCGAGGCAACAATGCGAATCAAGCTGGTAATGTGAATCGTAATCAGAACAACAATCAAGCTGGGAATGGAGCAGGAAATGGGTTGTTTTAACTGTGGTGATATTGGGCACTATAAGAGGAACTGCCCAGAACTGAACCAAGCACGGGGAAGGGTTTTCAATATCGAAGCAAGGGAAGCGCGCCAGGATCCCAATGTTGTTACTGGTACGTTCCCTGTAAACCAACGCTTTACATCCGTTTTATTTGATACTGGTGCCGACTATAGCTTCGTATCGTTAGAGTTTAAGAATATGCTTGGATTAGCCGCTAGTAAATTAGATATTCCTTACTCAATTGAATTGGCTAATGGAAAGTTAGTAGAAGCCAATGAAGTGGTCAGAGGTTGTGTAATCGAGTTGGGAGAGCGTGAGTACTACCAGTTCAGCTGGGGAGCTTCGACGTGGTAGTAGGAATGGATTGGTTATCAAGCAACAAGGCTGAGATTGTTTGTCACAAAAAGGTCGTTCGTATCCCAACCGAAGATGGAGAAATGATTGTGGTTCATGGGGAGAAGCGGGATACGCCTTTAAGAATTATCAGTTTCCTGAAAGCCCGTAAGTGTCTATAAAAGGGATGTACTGCCTTCCTGGCACACATCGTGGATAGGAAAACTGCTGAGCCGAAAATCAAGGACATCCCTATCATGAGGGAATATCCTGAAGTCTTTCTAGAGGACTTGCCAGGATTGCCACCCCAAAGGCAAGTGGAATTTCACATTGACTTAGTTCCAGGCGCCGCGCCTGTAGCTAGGCACCTTATAGACTTGCACCGTCAGAGATGCAGGAGTTATCGACACAACTCCAGGAGTTACTTGACAAAGGATTCATCCGACCAAGCTTCTCACCTGGGGGAGCTCCAGTTTTATTTTTCAAAAAGAAAGACGGTAGTTTTCGTATATGTATTGACTACCGGGAGTTGAATAAGCTGACGATCAAGAATAGATACCCTCTGCCAAGAATCGATGATTTATTCGATCAACTCCAAGGTTCAAGCTTTTATTCAAAGATCGATCTACGATCTGGATACCATCAGCTAAGGATACAAGAGGAGAGTATCCCGAAAACAGCCTTCAGAACTCGTTATGGACACTACGAGTTCCTAGTTATGCCGTTTGGGTTGACAAACGCGCCTGCTGTTTTTATGGACCTAATGAACCGAGTCTGCAAGCCGTATCTTGATAAGTTCGTGATTGTATTCATCGACGATATTCTGATTTATTCAAAGACAAAGGCTGAACACGAACAACACTTAAGAGCTATTTTGGAGTTGCTGAAAAAGGAACAGTTGTATACCAAATTCTCGAAGTGCGAGTTTTGGTTACGTGAAGTCCAATTCCTTGGACATGTGGTGAATGGGGATGGGATTCATGTGGACCCCACCAAGATTGAAGCGATCAAAAATTGGGAAACCCCAAAGACGCCAACCGAGATTCGACAATTCTTAGGCTTGGCTGGCTATTATCGAAGGATTGAGGATTTTTCAAAAATCGCTCAACCACTGACACTCCTCACTCAAAAGGATAAGAAGTTTGATTGGGGAATCAAACAGGAGGAAGCATTTCAGTTGTTAAAGGATAAGCTCTGTAATGCGCCGATCTTAGCACTACCGGAAGGTACAGATGATTTCGTGGTATACTGTGACGCCTCACGTCAAGGATTGGGTTGCGTGTTGATGCAACGCCAGAAAGTTATAGCTTACGCGTCACGCCAGTTGAAAGTTCATGAAAAGAATTATACCACGCACGATTTAGAACTAGGTGCAGTGATATTTGCATTAAAGATCTGGAGACACTACCTATATGGTACAAAGTGTACCATCTTCACAGATCATAAAAGCCTGCAGCACATATTCAATCAGAAAGAGCTGAATATGAGACAAAGACGTTGGGTCGAATTGTTGAACGATTACGACTGCGAGATCAAGTATCATCCTGGGAAGGCGAATGTGGTCGCCGATGCCCTAAGTCGTAAAGAACGGATCAAGCCCATAAGGGTTAGGGCTTTGGAGATGATTATCCAGACAGATCTTTCCCTGCGCATTCGGGCCGCGCAGAAAGAAGCTCTTAAGGAAAGAAATATTGAAGATGAGTATCTCCGTGGGATGGAGAAACAATTAGTGCCAAACGAGGAAGGAACGTTATGTTTTATGAAAAGGAATTGGGTTCCTCTGTTTGGTGGTTCAAGGAAGGTTATTTGTGATGAAGCTCACAGTTCACGGTACTCTATTCATCCCGGGGCGGATAAAATGTACCAAGATCTTAACGATTATTATTGGTGGCCTAGGATGAAGGGCGACGTTGCTGTTTATGTTAGCAACTGTTTAACGTGCGCCAAGGTAAAAGCTGAATATCAGAAGCCTTCAGGACTTCTGCAACAACCTGAAATTCCCAAGTGGAAATGGGAACAGATTTCAATGCATTTTATAACGAAGTTGCCAAGGACGCCCAGGGGTCATGATACTATTTGGGTGATAGTTGACCGCCTAACAAAGTCCGCGCACTTCTTGCCAATCAAAGAGAAGGACAATACGAGTAAACTTGCGGAAATATACATGCGAGAAATCGTTGCACGTCATGGAGTGCCTCTCTCGATCATCTCTGATAGGGATGGGAGATTTGTATCAAGGATTTGGCAATCCTTCCAAGAAGCTTTTGGCTCACAACTGAACCTAAGTACTGCATTTCATCTGCAAACTGATGGCCAAAGTGAAAGAACTATTCAGACATTGGAGGATATGCTGAGAGCATGTGTAATGGATCTTGGTGAAAGCTGGGAAAAGCATTTACCATTGGCCGAATTCTCATACAACAACAGCTACCACACCAGTATTGGAGCCGCGCCATTTGAAGCTCTTTACGGACAGAAGTGTCGATCACCCCTATGCTGGGCTGACGCAGGTGATAGACAGCTTGTTGGTCCCGAAATCGTCCAAGAAACGACAGACAAGATTGCGCAGATTCGAAAACACATCGAAGCGGCTCGCGACAGACAAAAAGCCTATGCAGATCCAAACCGGAAACATTTGGAATTCCAAGTTGGAGATATGGTTTTATTGAAAGTTTCACCCTGGAAGGGTGTGGCACGCTTCGGAAAGCGTGGAAAGTTGAATCCGCGTTACATTGGCCCTTTCAGAATTCTGCAAAGGATTGGGCTTGTAGCCTACAAGTTGGACCTACCTGCTGAACTCCATGGTGTTCACGATACATTCCATGTGTCAAATTTGAGAAAAAGTCCAACACAAGATACAGTGATCATTCCTGCTGACGAAGTACATATCGACAACATGCTCCACTTTACCGGAGAACCCGCTGAGGTTACGGATTGGAAAGTTAACAAAACACGCAGGAGTAGTGTCAAACTCGTCAAAGTTCGTTGGAATGCAAGGAATGGACCTGAATTCACGTGGGAACGTGAGGATCGTATGAAAGAGAAATACCCCCATTTATTTCCTAAGAACCCTGCATCTAGAAGCAGAGCTTAAATTTTGGGACGAAATTTCTTTAACGGGGGGAGAATGTGACAACCCTCACCAAACCAGGTATCCGTACGAATTAATTAATATTTAATTAATGCTTAATTACTATGCTTGCTTACAACTGTGATTAAACTGCTTACTGATTTCTGATACATACATGCTCATGCATCACATTTTATACTGTCACTCTATTATTTATACACAAACGTCAGTGACAACCTTGATGCACAAAAGCACAGTGAGCACACTATACGGATAACCCAGCAAACATGCTGACATAGCCAGCATCAGACAGTTACTGTCTCTGAGGCCATTATGAGCCGGGAATAGATTACTACACTAGTAGTGAGTGTAGGGAGGTGAGGATTGTAGAACTGCGTCACTAGGTGAAGTTTATAGTGACCGGATGTGCCTAAAACGTACTTTAAGTACAAAATTCTGCACTTTAATACAAAACTCAGCATTTCAAATTACTAATAAAGTGCAAAAACATGGCAGAACGATCCCATATATTTTCCTAAGTACCAGGAATAATCTGTGTTGCAAAAATATATATAAAAGACCTTTTCGGACTAATTAAACACTTTAGCGGGACAGTACCTAACCGGGTAACCGGACATTACCCGGAACACTAAATTTTTGTCATGACATTGTTTTCCTAGTTTTGGCTAGTCATGATCCCCGTATGCCATAATACCCACTAAAAACCATCACACCAACATATATTATCTAGTTACTTGAAACTAACTACCATCTTGCAATTTAGTCACCATTTTTGCAACAAGACACCCCCCCAACGATTTTAGTTCCCAAGTGGGACCCCACATATCATCTAACCATACTTCTAATATTTGGCAAGATTTTAATTGAATTGTTTAATTGATTGTTGCTTGTGTAAGTACTCATAAAATATGAATGATCTATAAGAAGCATGGCCACCAAGATTTCTTGATCATTCTCAAGATTTCACATCTCACCTCACTCTCCTCTCTCATTTTCGGTTCACCACAACCGAATCCACCACCCTCACCTTTACACATTCATCTTCTTCATTTACATATTCCATACAAAGCTTGAAGTCCATCAATGGAGGTTGCAACTTGAGGGGATTTCAAAGGAACTTGTTTCTAGCTTTTCACCATCTTTTTCGCCACATTTCTTCACTAGATTCATCCCTAGCTAGAGGCTAGTAGTAAGTCTCATTTTACCTTGGTTCATCTTGTTCAAAATTATGATATGTAGTATGATGTGTTGTTGTTTAAATTACTAAATAACAAGAATACTAGAAAATGTGAAACATGAGTTATGAACATAAAAGTTACACAATGTTTACATGGGAATGAGTCATGAAGCGGAATCTTGTTGGTTTGAGGGTTGGTTAAATCATACTTGATAGTTGATCGTTGTTTTCTTGTTAAATCCGTTGTTCGGACACTCGTTGATGCGATTTAGTAATGTTTAAACCACGAAGCAACATGCTGAGTTACTTTTTCAGCCGTCTTCAACAGGCTGTAAACTGACTTTAATAAATCGAAAAACTGAATTTCTAAAGCCTAAATAGTGTATTTTCAAAAAATGAAGAAAATGGCACTGGAATCGTATTTTTCTGAGGTCGGTTACTATTTTAAAAGTCTGTTTTCATGACAGCAGCTAAGGCTGAGTTTAACTGCAGTAAAATGGGCCATACGTTTTCAGTCACAACTTGAAACCTAAACAGAACTAGCCCCTGAGAGTTTTACCAAAGATGGTCACTGATGTATTTGTGACCCTCCAACTGGAATTTCGACAAACGGACTTACGAGGAATTTTAAACGAATTATTCCGTAGAGTGCGATCAGAATGTAACAAATCTGATTACTGTTCGGTAAACGATTTTCTATAAATTACTGATAATGAACTGGACGCGGATATTTTTACACAATAATTTTTGGGTCGATTAGGACGTTCTATAAAAATTTGGGAATTTTTGGAATAATTTAAGTAGTTTATTTAATCATCCGAAAACAGTCCAGTTTTTCATATATTGAAACTGAAACGACAAAGGTAGTATTTTGCGTGTCAAAACGTAAGGGTTGATTATTGATGATCATGGTTTGATTTCAAAAGAAAAAGATGTGCGTATTAGCACGGGCACTCCCGTTTTTAGGGGAAACTCTGGAGAATTTTTCTAAAAATTCCATGACTTAGAAAAATTATTTTTCTAACAAGTATGTTTAACTTTATTTCTCGGAAGTAAACCTCGCCATGAGTTTTGACACAAAACTTTAAAGTGTTGGAAATGAGACTTGAAAATATATTTTGTCAATACTCTAAGTCACCGAATACATAATACATGTATGAATACCCCATCCTTGGGAAGGAATCTAATTATACGATAATTAAGAAGTATGAACACGAAATAGTTGTCTAACTATTTCCCAAGAACATTAAAATTTAAGTCAAGGCACGGCCATTCGTCTAATAGATATTAGCACGTTGTAGGTTGTCGTATTGCAGACCAAGTTTGAGTTGCTGTTATCGAGGACGCATTACTGTGAATTCATGTCCCCCCTTTTCTCTTAACTGTTTTAAGTTTTCTAAACTACGGGGGTGAAATACATGTTACTATGATTACGAGTACTTTTTACATGGTATGGTTAGCGTAAGGAGGGTTACTACTTAGATCATGTGAGTGGGTAGGCGCAACTTGAGGCCATTAAAATCCTCATTGTAGGACCGAGGGACAGGAGCAGTAGATCTATCTGGGTGTAGCGAGCCCAGCCCCAGGCCCATCAGAACGGACCTCGGGGTGACTTTGTGCCCGACACATAAATCTGCTAGGTTTGAGTCTTCCTACTTGCACTTCACACATATCAATGGCCTTGCAAACCATTGGTGATCTCTTTATTTCCTTATTTACTACATACCAGGGTTTTTATACTTACAAAGGTTTTACATACTCACTTACACATGAACTCGCTCAACATTATGTTGATTTTTCCAACTTACATGTATTTCAGGGAACTAAGGATCTGGCACGGTATGCTACGTTTTCACGCTGCGTTAGAGTATGGGATCATCCAAGTTTAGGGGTTGTGGCTTTTACCTGGACGAGTCACAGTTCTTAAACTACGTCTATCTTAAGTTTGTGGTTGTGTCTTTCAAACAATGTTTTTATATTATTAGGTTGTAACTTACGTTGCATGTGTCAACGCTTTAAGACAATGTTGTGTTATTTTACTTTTCAAACTTAAATCAATGGATGATCTGCATGGTTTTATTTTCATATAGCTTTGTTGTGATTAAGCTATGGTATTAAGAAGTCACACCAAATAAACCCACGCTTCCGCAAAGCCAGGGTGTGACAAAGGCACAGGTCCGCCCTAGTGTCACGATCATCATCCTAAGCAACAGCTCCTGAAAACACATGTGAAAATAGGTACGTCAGCATAAAAATGCCTGTGAGATACATAGGTTTTGTGAAATAGGATTCATGACTTATAAGTTTAGAAAAAAAGTTGTTTAGCAAAAGTCAGTCATGAACCTTGTAAATTGTTTTGTTTTGTAAATCATTTAAAAAGCGATAAGATCAGATGATATGTATACATAAAAGAATAATACATAGTTAAATGAATAACCAAGTAAAATGAGTTGTATAAAATAAGTTGTTTGTAAAGCAATGTCTTGTGAAAGCTTTGTTATTTGTATAGAATGTTATATGTCTAAATTGAAATGATTCAAATAACGCTACGATATGTAATACCATACAAGCACTTATATATAGGAAGTACCAGCGGCGTATCCACCATGCTTGTATCATATTACACACGTCTCGTTACTTAGATCACTTAAACAAACCACCAATGTATAAAGTCCATGTTTAAACCAATTGTCAAGAAGTCCTTGTATAAACCATGTCAAATGTTAAAAAGTCCAGATGTAGTCAAGTAATGTGTAACAAATGTTATGTATTGTAAGTAAAGTATTGTCACATAATCCACATGTAGAAATGTACAAAACAAAGTATTCTGAATATATCAAAAAGTTATGTTTTGCAAAGTGAATGCATGTTACATTGATACAAACATTTATGTGGTAAGTTAACGCATACATTCAAGCCTTGAGACAGTCGGATAACCCTAAGTCAAGGTTATCAAAAGAAATGTTTTCGGATTTAGTCATTCCTTACATCCAAACAAACCCGGGATGTCAGGAATGGGATTTGTCAAGTCCTATGGTACCAGTACTTACTACCGAGCGGCGTAGCTAATGTTAATGAACGTATATAAGTCTCGCTTGTACAAACCAAATGTCATAGAAAATGTGAACATGTTATATGAAAACAATGTACTAAGTATGCTAAGTTAACATACGAAGTAGAAAAGTCATGTAAATCAATGTGCTAGCGTGCTATCAGTCAACATACATAGCAAAAATGTAAAGTAAAACAATGTACTAAGTATGCTCACAATGGACATACATAGCATAAAATGTAATGAAATCATGTACTATAATGTACTAATGAACATAACAAGCATATGATATGAAAGCATGAAAAGCACGAAAGTAACAAGTAGGCACATGTGTTTCACCCCAAAATGTTTGGAAAATAGTAAAACAGGGGTCTATGTACTCACTTGAGATTGCTTAGTAGTCCTTGAGTAATAACCAAACAATGCTAGAGATCACGGATATCAAACGGCACCTAATATAGGTAACTATGTTAATATACCGGACCTAAATCGGAGGATAGGATAGAATGAGGGTTCGTAAACCAAACGAGTATGGAGACTCGTGTAATATGGTTTAACAAAGCCCACATACTAAAATGAAACCTAACCTAAGTGCTTACGACCCATTACGACTCGTTTAGGTAGCTTATGCTACTTTAACGCGTCGTTCGCGTGAAACGCGTTCAGACCGCTTAACTAGTCCTATGACAAGTAATATATGCCTTAACATGTCTAATATTGTTGCCAAATCAGTTTAGATACCAATAGTTATGTTACATATGTTTAAAATGAATTTTGGCATCAAATGGGTATTTTGGTAATTTACCTAAGGCATATAAACTACCTATCATACAACTACTTAAACGAAGCGACCATAAGGTATAACCTCGGAAGGTTATTCCCTATATACTATGGTCACCTAATGTGTTTGGTCGAATCCTAATGATCGACCAAATGGGTCAGGTTCAAAGGTATAAGCGATTTATTAGATCGTTTACCCTTACGACCCTAGACAACGTGGTAATCAGTAGGCATAGTCACAAGGGACTATAACCATCGTGATTACGCTCACGTTGCGAAGTTCAAACGAACTTCGCATTGACCATAAACTGGTCAATGCAGAAAGTCAAACAAAGTTTGACTTTCGGACTCGAAAAGCAATAAAAGAACGAAGGAATACTTACAAAGGGTCCCCGAAAGCTAATCTTGATCCAAGTAGCTCAGGTATGAAACAATGGTTTCAACTTAGAGCTTCTCAAATCAGATTTTGTGGGTTTTGCAAGAAAGGGGGGTTGGTATTTATAGTTTTCGGAGAGCCGTTAAGATCGTTTCTAGGAAACCGTGCTTTGATCTTGGCCATACACCTCAAGAACATGGTTTTACAAAACCATTTGAGCCCCTAGTATTGAGAAATACCATGTGCAAGGTGGTTTTGTGGGTAATACAGCTGTTAACAGCCTGTTTAAAACATTGAATCTGGTCTGGGAGGGCCTCGCGGCCAGCGTAAGATGTTGAAGATCCTTACGCGGCCCGCCTGGGCTGTACTGATCAGAAACAAGTTTACCAAATGACAGTTTCAGTCCCTGTTATTTGTTTAAGCCATTTCCGACATGTTTAAGGGCCGTTAAGACAACGTTAAGGCCCTAAAATGATGCCTAAACATTGTGGACATGAAACATGCTAAAAAATATCATGGATGTCGGTTCGTTTGGTCGTACGATCGCGTTGTTCGCTTAATTACGACGAAATGCGCATAAGTGCGAAAAACGATCCAAATTGCGTGACGAATGGATTTTTCTTATGCCAAACACTAAAATAAAATATTTTAGTGCTTACATAAATTTTTGGATGTCCGGATGTATTCAGAACGTAAGTTATGCGCGAAAGTGCAAACTTATGCACTTTTTGACACTTTTAGTCCCTGAATGAGCCAAAAGTTTATTTTAGCACACCGAACCCCTCAAAGCCTATTTCTAAGCTATGTAAAGGATATTTATGGTATGTTTAACTTATTGTCATGTTCCAGAATGTATGTTACTGTTCAAATTGGCATACTTCCGCAGTTTGTCAAATTTAGTCCCTGTAGGCGAATTAACTTGTTTTTGCCATACCAAAGCCTTCAAAACTTATTTCTAAGTTATGTAAAGGTTATTTAAGGTATGTTAAGTGTATGTTGATGTTCCGGAGTATTTTTCGCATTAAACTGATTACATTTACGCACTAGTTTGCGTATAACTCTCCAGAAAGCGATATAGAGTTTAAAATTGGACAAAAGTCAAAACATGAAAAATGTAAAACATAACCAAACAAACATTGGGATCAAATAACATTGTTTTATTGATAATTTAATTGTTTACAATGATTTTAGACACAGATGTTACAAAAACCAAGACCGTTAGGATCGTTCATCGAAAACCGAGCTTCGATCTGGACCTTACATGTGTGCCCATGGTTTTAGAATACCATGGGTACCCCAAAACAAGCCCCTAGTTTCATAAAACCATGTGCAAATGAGGGGAACAGCTGGAACAAGCTGAAAATCAGATTTTCAACTATGGTCCCTTCCGAAGATAACTATAGCAGATTGTCAATTTTGGTCCCTGAATGTGTAAAACATGGTTTTTGATGCATTTTTGACACGTTTAAGCCCCGTTAATCCCATTTCAAGGCTCTAAAATGAAGTTAAAGTATTGGGAACATGAAACATGCTCAAAAATATCTAGGATGTCGGTTCGTTTGGTCGTACGGTTGCGTTGTTCGGTTAATTACGACGAAACACGAACGGACGCGAAAAACGATCCAAATTACGCGACGAATGGAATTTTATCAAGCCAATCACTAAAATAAATATTTTAATGATTACATAAATTTTTGGATGTCCGGATGTACTCATAACGTAAGATGCGCGAAAATGCAAACTTATGCACTTTTTGACACTTTTAGTCCCTGAATGACCAAAAAGTTTATTTTGGCATACCGAACCCCTCAAAGCCTATTTCTAAGCTATGTAAAGGATATTTAGGGTATGTTTAACTTATGGTCATGTTCCGGATTATCTGTTACAGTACGAATCGGCATACTTTCGCAGTTTGTCGAATTTAGTCCCTATAAGCGAATAAACTGGATTTCGGCATACCAAACCTTCCAAAACTTATTTCTAAGGTGTGTAAAGGTTATTTAAGGTATGTTAAGCCTATGTCACTGTTCTGGAGTTTTTGTTGCATTAAACTGGTTATATTTAAGCATCAGTTCGCGTATAACCTTCAAGAAAGCGATTTAAAGCTCGAAATCAAACAAGAATTGATATGTTCAAATGATACACATATTTATACAAATCCCAAGTATGAAATACAATATTTCATTGATTTGGTATTTGTTTGATAGTCGTGGAGGCACAGGTGTCACAGTCTCCCCTACTTCAGAAAATTTCATCCCGAAATTTATTTAGAGGAAACTTGTGAGATCTTGAAACATGAAGTTGAAAAGATAAAACAACACTGGTTAAGGTTCTGAACTTCTAGTAACTTTAATAATATCATGCTTTCAATGTAATAGGGACACTTATATACAAGTATATAAAGCGTTATTGGTGCGTCCACCGTACCTTCATTACATTGTTCACGTTTCGTTATTGTTGCCACCATAGGTTCTTACACATGATAAATCTTACCGGGGTTCCTATGCACTGAATTCCATAATTATGTACGTGTCCATAATTACATAATTCCTTGCATAGTCCGCACAACGCATTTTATAATGTGTAGGGGAAAACCAAATGAACAAACTTGTGATGAGCGTGACTAGACCACCATAGGGTCCTTTTACTTAAATCAATAAATGATTTAAATAGACTACCAAGGAGTCTTTTCAGCCATATCATCACATGCCATTCTTAACCAGATTTTGAATCAATCTTCTGACTTAGACCACTCAAAGGGTCTCTTTTTAAATCATGTAATGGTACTATATAATCCAAGGGTCTTAACGATTACGTAGAAGCCCATTAAGGATTTAGGGTAGTACCTTTGGATATCCTACTATGAATCCCTCATATGAAGGTATGGAAGATTCTACGAGGATTTGGATAATGAAAACAAAAACATAAAAGAAAACACATAACATATAATCACATAACCACAAAATTGTTTATCTTGATCTTTAATTTTGTTACTTTTGCACATGAATTTAAAGCACACTAGGTATCCAATTCGTGGATTTTGATTGGCACTTTAAATATTTCCAAGAATCTAACTATAAAGATAGGAAGACCTTAAAAAGAAAATTCGATTTCAATTATAAGGAGTCAAAATGTTCGAATTAAGGCATACAAGGAATCTAATGAAGGATCCTGATTTGAACGATAATCATCCACAAGGATCTAACTGTGAAGGTAAGAAGATCCCATATGGATTTTGGGATTTGAAAAGCGGGTTGCACTACACGTGCTTAAGTCAAAACATGAGGTAAGAATGCTCATGATGTTGAGGCGCTAGATATGCCAAGGCGACATACGAAGCAGAGTTGGAAGGTTAAGTCAATGTATGGGGAAAAATATTTTTTAAAACTATGCATGGGGTTCTTTTTAAAAAATGTGTTTAATGTTCTGGAAATCTTACATAATACTTTTGAAATCATAAAGTTGGTGTATTAGATAAGTTATAAAAATGTTTTAAAATCATGCGAGATGAAATTTTGAAATTTTGTATAAGGTTTTTGAAAACATGGATGATGCTTTTGAAATCATGCACTTGATATATTAAGTAAATATACTATGTTAAAAATGTTTTCAAACTATATGGAATGTTTTGAAATCATAAAGGTTTTTTTTGAAAACCTATGCTATGCATGTTGTTATAAAAATCAGAATGTAATGGGTATGAGATTGAGGAATACCCTTAGTTATCAAACCAAGGATTTAAAGGCACAGATGTGCAAAAAGCACGATTACTCATAATGTCGCTTTATTTCCTGTACTTTATTTCTTAGAATGAAACGAATACTAAAAATTTTTGAGGAAATCATGAGCGATCACTTGAAAGGGAGAATCACAAGAGTAGTTTGTTAAGGTATCATAGGGAAATGCCATACACATATGTAACTACACTTGTATATCAAAATTGTGAACAACGATTTATTTATAAACAAAACTGATTGTTTCAGAGTTCAACAAAAGAAACAAACGCATCAGATACAAACTATTCAAAGTAGCAACATCTTATAATCAGCCAAATGCTCATCCGTGGGTTGGATTTGCTTTGTCAATATTTGGGCATTTGTTTCTGAAATGGCTTGTCTCGCCACAGTTGTAGCACGATCCAGGAGGAAAGTGAGCTTGAGCAGGGTTGGCTTGGAGTTGAGTAGCAGCAAGATTTGCAACAGCTTTGTTTTGGATAGCAAAGCACGTCAACCAAATGTCCCCATCGTCCACAGTGGGTACATTTGAAACATGGTGTTTGATCTGGATGATGACGGTTGCATCGATTGCATAAGGGAGCAGTTCCCTTGTACCGCTTCTTGGCTGGTGGTGCTGCCACCTGGCTAGGTCCTGCTTGTTTTGGTGCAACGAGTGGAGGATTCTTTGAAGCTTTACGCTTCCTTGACCTTTTCGAAGGCTTGGCTTCTGATTCTTTCGATGCTTCTTGAGTGGATCCATTATTGAGACGAGATATGGCGATACCTAAATCCACAGACTTCAGGATTACTTCGCCTATTCGTTGGGCAAATTTGGCAGTTTGCCCAGATATTTGAGTGTCACTGCGATGAAGACACATTCTGGAGGAAGTGAAAGACATAGGAGGAAACAAGTGAAATGTTATTGGATAATCAAAACAGAATGACAATGCATAGAAATTACGATCATTTGTTTGTTACCTAAGGCAAACAAATGAGACGGTGATTAATCAAAGTAAACGGGTCATATTAATGTATCACTGAAGACATGCTTGCCTATAAGTGAGCACTCACCCCAAGAGTTCCCAGGTAAGAGTGACTGGTTCGATACTGCGGATTTGTACGAACACTCTAGCCTTAGACAGAAAACTCAGAGTACATGCATTCACCCTTCCGGTTTGCACGTGTTCACATTATAAGACCCAAACTTTGACGAGATTTTGAAAACTTAGAGGGTTCAAAACCTTATAATAAATCATCCTAGAACAGATGATTGGTTTTCAAAGCAGATTCGAAATTTGTGTTCTTGTTGTGGTTGTCGCCTAAGGATAGGTGACGGTTTTGTTTTAAGATCTAAACGCAAGTAGACTCGCATTAGGGTCCTAGGAAGGTTATAGACTAGGTCAAAGCATTACTAATAACCTAATTCCCTATCACCATGAGCTCTGATACCAACTCTTCTGTCACACCCTGACCATGTAAAATAACAAATCATGGCGGAATCGTCGGGCAGTGTTGTAACAGAAACATTGTTTCATAACACATGGAAATTTAAATGTTGTTTTATTGATTAAAAGAAATTACAATGTCTTAACAACAAGGAAGCATAACATAATTAACTAGTCTTGCATCTTTTATTGTCACTAAGGCCCTCGTCCAATCCTATGTTTGCATCATAATCATTTAACAACAGCACCTGAAACACATGTGAAAATAGGTACGTCAGCATAAAAATGCCTGTGAGATACATAGGTTTTACTGATTTAGGATTCATGACTTATAAGTTTAGAAAAAGTTGTTTAACAAAAGTCAGTCATGATCCTTGTAAAAATGTTTTTGTTTTATAAATCATATAGAAATCGACAAGGAAACAGATGTTATAAAAGAAATATGTATGGTTAATTAAATAACCAAGTAAAATGAATTTGTATAAAATGTATTGTGTGTAAAACAATGTTTTGTAAAGATATGTTAATTTGTGTAAAATGTAATATGTCAAAATTGAAATGGTTTAAATAACGCTACGATATGTATTATCATAAAGCACTTATATATAGGATGTACCAGCGGCGTATCCACCATGCTCTTATCATATTACACATGTCTCGTTACTTATATCACTTACCCAAACAAACCACCAATGTAAAAATGTTCATGTATAACTAAATGTAATGTTTTAAACAAATGTTGAAATGTTATTGAGTAAACAAATGTGATGTAGAGTGAATAAAAAGCGTTTATTGATTAAAAGCATTTACTCGACCCTATAAGAAAGGAATGTACAAAACAATGCATTTGATAAATTATAATCAAAATTTATGTTTTGTAAAATAATGCATGCTTTATTGATACAAACATCTATGCGGTATTGTGAAAATGCATACATTCAAGCCTTGAGACTGTGTCGATAAACCCTTAAACGAATTAAAGATTTATCTGAGTTATGTTTATCGAATTTGGTCATTCCTTCCATCCAAACATACCTAGGATGTCAGGAACGGGAGTTGTCAATTCCTATAGTACCACTACCTACTAACGAACGACGTAGCTAATGTTAATGAATGTATTTTTGAGCCATTTAAACAAGCCAAATGTCATACCAAAATGTAAGCATGTTCTATGAAAATAATGTACTAAGTATGCAACAAATGGACATACATAGCATGAAATGAAATGTAAACTAATGTACTAAGTATGCACTAAATGGACATACATAGCATATAATGAAATGTAAACAATGTACTAAGTATGCACTAAATGGACATACATAGCATAAAATGATATGTAAACAATGTACTAAGTATGCATTAAATGGACATACATAGCATAAAATGAAATGTAAAACAATGTACTAAGTATGCACTAAATGGACATACATAGCATAAAATGAAATGTAAAACAATGTACTAAGTATGCACTAAATGGACATACATAGCAAAAACATAATGAAATCATGTACTAGTAGTGTACTAATGAACATAGCAAGTATATGATATGGAAACATGGAAAACACGAAAGTAACAAGTAGGCACATGTGTTTCACCCCAAAACGTTTGAAAAACAGTAAAAGAGGGGTCTATGTACTCACTTGAGGGTGCTTAGAAGTCTTGAACAACAACCAAGCAAAGCTAGAGGGATCACAGAATCAAACGGCACCTAATATAGGTAACTATGTAAATAAACGGACCTAAATCGGAAGATCGGATAAAATGAGGTTTCATAAACCAAATGAGTATAGGAACTCATGTAACATGGTTTAACAAAGCCTACATTCTAAAACGAAACCTATCCTATGTGCTTACGACCCATTACGACCCGTTTAGGTAGCTTACGCTACTTTAACGCGTCGTTTGTGTGAAACGCGTTCGGACCGCCTAACTAGTCCTATGACAAGTAATATGTGACAACTGTGCTCAGTAATCGATGTATAATGTAAAACAATGTTGATTATCAATAAAACAATGTGCTTTGGTGTTATTATATATGTAATTATGTTTAATGATTTTACAATTTGATTCGATTCCAATTTCAAGCTTGAATCAATTTCTGGATGGTTATACGCAAACTGGTGCGTAAACGCAATCAGTTTTGTGACACCCCAGGAAAATCGGGAAAAACCATGCAACTTAACTAGCTTCCTCAGTGAGTACACGTGCTAAATTTCGGGACGAAATTTCTTTCAACTTGGGGATAATGTGACAACTCATATTTCCAAACCTATCTTTGTATCTTGATGTAACGTATTTGTGCGATATGTGATTTTTATGAAAGTGAACGTTTATGTGAATGTTACGTTAATACGTGCTTGTGAATGTATGTATGATATAAACGCACAACACTCACTCGACCGCACAAGCCCATTCGGGCCACAACTTGTATTCGGATCAAGGGCGGCCCAAGTGAGGGTTCGGCCCACTCTCTTTTATGCGCATAACACTTAGGAGGTAGGGTTACTCCTCACAACTTGCAAAATACAATACACACAAACCCTACGATCTCTCTATCTTCTCTCAAAGCCGACGCCAAACATCATCCTAATCTCATCGAAGCTCTTGAATTCGGAACACTCTCATCTTATCTCAATCGGTTAGTGATTCATGACTTGTGGTTTGTAATTGATGATATGATTTCATGACTTGATTAAATGGCTAGATATTTTGTGTATGGTGAACAATAATGTTTATATGTGATGTTCACGTGAATATGTGGGAAAAATGGAGGTTGTATATGATTGCTAGCATCTTATCTGATTACATCGATTCAAGGATTTTGTAGAATAATGATTTGTTAATAGTAGATAACTTTTATTTAAAGAGGTTGTCGGCCATGTGTGTGTGATTATAGTATTGATAAAATCCAAGCATGTGCATAGTAAATGAGTGTTGTCAGAATAGTCAAAGTTATCATGTGAGAAGAATTGATAATATGTATGATGTTAATTAATGCAAAACGAATGCTTGTTAAATCGTTTGGAACATGTTTCGAATGATTGATATATTGTGATAGTTATGCATGTTGTTAATCGAGATTATGAGGCATGTTGATATGATTGGTATTATGATTATGTTCGTATATTGATTATGTTATTAGTTAGTGTTCATATGAATTAGATGGTAAAAACCCTTGTTTGATCTAATGTTAATTATGCACGAAACTGCTAAAGTTGTTAATTGGTAAAATAAAAAGGAAACTTTATAATTGGTTGCAAGATAATAGCTATGTAACTAATTTCCATGTTATTCGAATCAATAAAACTGATCGCACAAGACCTCTTGGTCGTACAAGAGGTCCCCCTCGCACAAGACATCCTGTTCGCACAAACGGTCCCTAGTCGCACAAAGATCAGTGAGTCGCACAAGATGTATGTTGGTTTAATTATTTGGGCCGGTCACTTATTTGACTACTTATATTATTTTGGGCTTCTTGTCTTTGTGGGCCGTATGTTTATATGTATCGGGCTGGGTAACAAGGCCGACCGCACAAGATGGATTAATTACTGATATGTTGGGCCGTGAAAATGCATGTAGTTGTGTTTGGATCTTCTGATTATTGGGCCGGGTACTGTTGGGCTCCAACGGGTGAATCGCACAAGGCTTAATGACTTGTACGAGCCCAACCTATTAAATCGTACAAGTGTTTAGTGTGTTATGAAATTAACTGTTAATGTGTTACACGTGCTTGCTGTGATTAATGTGTGTTAAAAACCTGTTAGACTATGTGTAATCATACGTACTTTATTTGAACCTAAACCTGACTTGTATGATAACCATGTTAGGACGTGGTTGACCACTAGCTGCTAGACTTGACCTTTCTGTGTAATCTGCCGAGCAAACCAAGGTGAGTTCACACTCTACAAAGCATGGGATTCCCAGGGGTTGGGAATGGGGTTAAGGAATATGGATTCCACGTCCTTTCTTGGGTAGGACAGTAATGGTTCAGGAATGTAATTCCTCGTCCTCACGGACAGATAACTTTATTAGACTAAAACTCTCTATCACGAAGTCCCTCCTATTTTATATCGACTTAATTGCCGGGCCAATGGCGAGCGGGTCATTAGTTAGATAGCGCTATTTAGGTCTGACAAGCCTCACACCGTGCCGCAGAGGACGGGCGTGAACTAATGGATCTGGGCACGTCAATGATGATAGACATTGACAGTTCAGGGCACTTAAACATGACTTTTCGTCAGTAGTCGATATGGTAACGAGTCTAATGTATACATGGGGTAGCCCCCACGGCCGAAATGCCAGATAACTACATGGGGTAGCCCCCACGGCCGAAATGCCAGATAACTATCATGGGGTAGCCCCCACGGCAGGATTGCCAGAGTAAATGGGTTAAACAAAGGGTTAAACAAATCACGTTTTCAACTATGGGGTAACCCCCACGGCAGGATGCCAGTTAAAGGAAACTGTTTTTGGAACAACTTAAAACGAACACCCAACCGTGAACTCACTCAACTTGTTGTTGACTCGTTACTACATGCTTTGCAGGTCATTAGGTACTTAGCTGGAGCTTGCATGGGGGAGAGTCGTTGTGGGACATGGACAACTGTGTGCCATGTTAAACATTTGGATATTTAAAACCAATGTGACAACTCGTATTTCCAAACCTATCTTTGTATCTTGATGTAACGTATTTGTGCGATATGTGATTTTTATGAAAGTGAACGTTTATGTGAATGTTACGTTAATACGTGCTTGTGAATGTATGTGTGATATAAACGCACAACACTCACTCGACCGCACAAGCCCATTCGGGCCACAACTTGTATTCGGTTCAAGGGCGGCCCAAGTGAGGGTTCGGCCCACTCTCTTTTATGCGCATAACACTTAGGAGGTAGGGTTACTCCTCACAACTTGCAAAATACAATACACACAAACCCTATGATCTCTCTATCTTCTCTCAAAGCCGACGCCAAACATCATCCTAATCTCATCGAAGCTCTTGAATTCGGAACACTCTCATCTTATCTCAATCGGTTAGTGATTCATGACTTGTGGTTTGTAATTGATGATATGATTTCATGACTTGAATAAATGGCTAGAGATTTTGTGTATGGTGAACAATAATGTTTATATGTGATGTTCACGTGAATATGTGGGAAAAATGGAGGTTGTATATGATTGCTAGCATCTTATCTGATTACATCGATTCAAGGATTTTGTAGAATAATGATTTGTTAATAGTAGATAACTTTTATTTAAAGAGGTTGTCGGCCATGTGTGTGTGATTATAGTATTGATAAAATCCAAGCATGTGCATAGTAAATGAGTGTTGTCAGAATAGTCAAAGTTATCATGTGAGAAGAATTGATAATATGTATGATGTTAATTAATGCAAAACGAATGCTTGTTAAATCGTTTGGAACATGTTTCGAATGATTGTTATATTGTGATAGTTATGCATGTTGTTAATCGAGATTATGAGGCATGTTGATATGATTGGTATTATGATTATGATCGTATATTGATTATGTTATTAGTTAGTGTTCATATGAATTAGATGGTAAAAACCCTTATTTGATCTAATGTTAATTATGCATGAAACTTCTAAAGTTGTTAATTGGTAAAATAAAAAGGAAACTTTACAATTGGTTGCAAGATAATAGCTATGTAACTAATTTCCATGTTATTCGAATCAATAAAACTGATCGCACAAGACCTCTTGGTCATACAAGAGGTCCCCCTCGCACAAGACATCCTGTTCGCACAAACGGTCCCTAGTCGCACAAAGATCAGTGAGTCGCACAAGATGTATGTTGGTTTAATTATTTGGGCCGGTCACTTATTTAACTACTTATATTATTTTGGGCTTCTTGTCTTTGTGGGCCGTATGTTTATATGTATCGGGCTGGGTAACAAGGCCGACCGCACAAGATGGATTAATTACTGATATTTTGGGCCGTGAAAATGCATGTAGTTGTGTTTGGATCTTCTGATTATTGGGCCGGGTACTGTTGGGCTCCAACGGGTGAATCGCACAAGGCTTAATGACTTGTGCGAGCCCAACCTATTAAATCGTACAAGTGTTTAGTGTGTTATGAAATTAACTGTTAATGTGTTACACGTGCTTGCCGTGATTAATGTGTGTTGAAAACCTGTTAGACTATGTGTAATCATACGTACTTTATTTGAACCTAAACCTGACTTGTATGATAACCATGTTAGGACGTGGTTGACCACTAGCTGCTAGACTTGACCTTTCTGTGTAATCTGCCGAGCAAACCAAGGTGAGTTCCCACTCTACAAAGCATAGGATTCCCAGGGGTTGGGAATGGGGTTAAGGAATATGGATTCCTCGTCCTTTCTTGGGTAGGACAGTAATGGTTCAGGAATGTAATTCCTCGTCCTCACGGACAGATAACTTTACTAGACTAAAACTCTCTATCACGAAGTCCCTCCTATTTTATATCGACTTAATCGCCGGGCCAATGGCGAGCGGGTCATTAGTTAGATAGCGCTATTTAGGTCTGACAAGCCTCACACCGTGCCGCAGAGGATGGGCGTGAACTAATGGATCTGGGCACGTCAATGATGATAGACATTGACAGTTCAGGGCACTTAAACATGACTTTTCGTCAGTAGTCAATATGGTAACGAGTCTAGTGTATACATGGGGTAGCCCCCACGGCCGAAATGCCAGATAACTACATGGGGTAGCCCCCACGGCCGAAATCCCAGATAACTATCATGGGGTAGCCCCCACGGCAGGATTGCCAGAGTAAATGGGTTAAACAAAGGGTTAAACAAATCTCGTTTTCAACTATGGGGTAACCCCCACGGCAGGATGCCAGTTAAAGGAAACTGTTTTTGGAACAACTTAAAACGAACACCCAACCGTGAACTCACTCAACTTGTTGTTGACTCGTTACTACATGCTTTGCAGGTCATTAGGTACTTAGCTGGAGCTTGCATGGGGGAGAGTCGTTGTGGGACATGGACAGCTGTGTGCCATGTTAAACATTTGGATATTTTAACCTTTGATTTGGTTTTAAACATTATGCTTCCGCTCATAACTTAACTATGTTTGTTTTGGACACTAATCGTGTTGGTTGGACTTTTACAATTAATTATTTACTTGTTCAATATGAGTAGTGGTTTGATCCTGGTCAGTCACGCCTCCAAGCGGTGATACTCCGCGTGTGGATTTTGGGGGTGTGACAGATTGGTATCAGAGCCATTGGTTATAGAGAACTTGGTTTTAATAAAGGAAAACGTTTTTGTTAAAACCAGACTATAACCTGTACAGTGCTCTACGATCCACAACGACGCTTCACTCCACGTGCAAGACTCGACATTCTAGGTGATATGGTTTACGTATTATATTGCCTACATGCTAGATTACATAGAACTTTGCTCATGGTATGTTTAGATAAACGTAGCAACTATAGTTTGTGCTTGCTCCCTTCTGTCACTTCACACTTACACACATTCGCGACACCTTTCCTACTTGTGTTTCCTTCGATGTGAAGATCATGAGTGTACGTGTGAACCTAACTCATGCCCAGTTGACGGCTCTTATCAACCAATAAGTTGCTGCGGCACTTGCAGCCGCACACGCAGGAAGTATATCCTGCAGTCTAAACTCACTCTAAGATCTTTAGATCCTACTCTCGTGAACCAACCTTTGTTTTAAACTTTGTCCTTTCTTGCGCACACGACAAGTCAACACGCTCAGCCGCCTGTATGCACATTCAAGACGTTCATGGACTGTCGTCCTAGTACTTTCAGTGACACTAAAGGAGCTGTTGGACTCCTCCATTGGTATGAAAAGCTCGAGTCTGTTTTAGAGACGTGTGAATGCCCTGAGGCTCATAGGGTGAAGTACGCCACTGGTACCCTCGAAGGCACTACGCTAACTTGGTGGAACGCGCAAGTTCAAATGCTGGGGCTGGCGGCTGCTAATGCCACCACATTGAATGATTCTTAAGGAACTGATCCAAACGTGAATACTGTAGTCGTGATGACATCCACAAGCTGGAAGTGGAAGTTCTTTAACCTGAAGATGACGGGGTCAGAGATAGAAGCGTACACGAAACGATCCAACGAACTGGCAGTGTTATGTCCAACTGTGGTGGATCCTCCCATCAAGCACATTGAGCTGTACCTAAAAGGCTTAATACCAGAGATACCAAGTCATGTGACTTCCGCCAACCTTGCTACCATCCAGGATATAAGTGGAACAGAACAGACTACCTAAGCATGTAAGTGCTACTGCTACTACTACTACTGCTACACCCAGTGACAATAAACGAAAGTGGGAAGGAACCTCCAGCAAGGGTTCGACTACGACTCAGCCCCAGACACAACAGCGAAAGATCGATGACTACCAGAGTCCTGGTCAGCAACCTTCTAGTAGTCAAGGGCAGAATAGAATCGATGTAATTTGCACCACAGTGGTCGTGCAGCAAAGATCGTTGTCAGAGATGCAACAAACTTGGTCATGAAGTCAAGGATTGTAGAAGCTCACGTCCTGCAAACCAAAACCGACAACAACAGCCATAAGCTTCATAGAATTAGCAGCAATAGCAAGGGTAACAAGGGATGTTATCAGTGTGGTGCTGAAGGTCACTTCAAAAGACACTGTCCACAGTTGAGCTGAAGGTCACTTCAAGAGACACTGTCCACAGTTGAACCAGAACCCGAATCAGAACCACAACCAAGAAAATGGGAACAATAATGGAGGTAACAATGGGGGTAATAACGACGGCAATGGTGCCAGGGGTCAAATGTTCGTGATTGGTCAGGGTGATACTAGGAATGACCCCAACGTTGTGATGATTTCGATATCGTTATTGGTATGGATTGGCTACCTCAACATCGAGCAGAGATCCCTTGCCATGAAAAGATCGTCCGCATTCCTTGTGCTGGTTAAGAACCTTTGGTAATTCATGGTGACAAGCTCCTGGAGCAGCGCCCATAGCTCGAGCACCTTATCGCTTAGCTCCATCAGAGTTGGAAGAACTCTCTACGCAACTACAAGATCTTTTGAATAAGGGTTTTATTCGTCCTAGCTCTTTGCCCTGGGGAGCTCCAGTGTTATTTGTGAAAAAGAAGGATGTTACCTTCCGAATGTGTAATTGACTAACGAGAACTCAACAAGGTAACTGTGAAGAATCGCTATCCTCTTCCACGCATTGACGACCAGTTCGACCAGCTGCAAGGGTCGAGTTACGATTCAAAGATCGATTTGAGATCAGGATATCACCAGCTAAGAGTCCGAGAAGAGGATGTCTCTAAAACAGCCTTCAGAACCTGTTATGGACACTATGAGTTCTGGGTCATGCCTTTTGGGCTGACAAACGCACCTGCGGTCTTCATGGACTTGATGAATCGAGTGTACAAGCCGTACCTAGACAAGTTCGTTATTGTATTCATCGACGACATCCTGATCTATTCGAAGAATCAGGAGGAGCACGAGCAACATTTACGACTCATCTTGGAACTCCTTCGAGCAGAACAGCTGTACGCCAAGTTTTCGAAATGTGACTTCTGGCTTCGTGAAGTCCATTCCTTAGGCCATGTAGTGAACAAGGATGGGATTCACGTTGATCCATCCAAAGTAGATTCGATCAAGAGCTGGCCTGCACCTCGTACGCCAACAGAAGTTCGCCAATTCTTGGGATTGGCAGGTTACTACAGGAGGTTTATTAAGGATTTTTCCAAGATTGCACAGCCTCTTACTTCACTGACGCAGAAGGGCGTTGTTTATAGTTGGGGAAATGCACAGGAGTTAGCGTTTCAACACTTAAAGGATAGACTTTGCAGTGCACCTATCCTTTCATTGCCAGAGGGCACAGACGACTTCGTGGTTTACTGCGACGCATCCATTCAGGGTCTTGGTTGTGTATTGATGCAACGGCATAAAGTCATAGCCTACGCCTCACACCAACTCAAAGTTCATGAAAAGAACTACACTACACACGATCTAGAGCTGGGAGCGGTTGTTTTTGCACTTAAGATATGGAGACACTACCTGTATGGGACCAAATGTGCTATCTACACTGACCACAGGAGCCTCGAGCATATCTTCAAACAGAAGGAACTCAATATGCGACAGCGACGATGGGTTGAACTGCTGAATGACTACGAATGCTCGATCAGGTACCACCCAGGCAAAGCCAATGTTGTGGCTGACGCCCTCAGTCGGAAGGACACTACACTTACGCGCGTACGAGCTTTACAACTCACTATACAGTCTAGTCTTCCTTCTAAGATACAAGATGCTCTGGTAAAGCATCGAAACCAGAAAACGTCAGGGCTGAAGCCCTACGCGGCTCAAGGCAATGCTTAGAACAGAAGGAAGACAGTGCTTACTACGTCACAGGACGCATTTGGGTCCCACTGTATGGCAACCTACGAGAGCTTGTGATGGATGAGGCACACAAGTCTCGCTACTCGGTGCACCCTGGTTCGGACAAAATGTACTACGACATCAAAACCGCATATTGGTGGCCTAGTATGAAGGCCCACATAGCAACTTAAGTTAGCAAGTGCTTGACTTGTGCGAGAGTCAAAGCGGAATACCAGAAACCGTCAGGCCCACTTCAACAACCATAGATACCACAATGGAAATGGGAGGAAATTTCCATGGATTTTGTTACTGGCCTGCCTAGATCTCAACGCGGTAATGATACTATTTGGGTGATCGTGGATCGACTCACAAAGTCTGCTCACTTCCTGGCTATCAAAGAAATGGATAAGTTCTCCACCCTAGCAGAAGTATATCTTAAGGAAGTTGTCTCGAGGCACAGAGTGCCCACCTCTATTATCTCGGATCGAGATGCACGTTTTACATCAGAACTGTGGCAAGCAATGCACAAGTCATTTGGCTAACGATTAGATATGAACACAGCTTATCACCCGCAAACGGATGGGCAATCTGAACGCACCATCCAGACCCTCGAAGACCTGCTTAGGGTATGTGTAATTGACTTTGGCAACGGCTGGGAAAAGCATCTGCCACTTGTGGAATTCTCATACCATAATAGTTACCACACCAGCATTAAAGCTGCTCCGTTTGAGGCATTGTACGGGCGTAAATGCCGGTCACCTCTTTGTTGGGCAGAGGTGGGGGATAGTCAGATTACTGGTCCAGAACTTGTGGTTGACACAACAGAGCGAATTGCTCAGACACGACAACGAATGGCGGCAGCTCGGGACCGTCAAAAAGTTTACGCCGATAAGGGCAGGAAACCACTAGAGCTCCAGGTTGGGGAGCGAGTACTACTCAAAGTTTCACCCTGGAGGGGTGTGGTTCGTTTTGGTAAACGAGGCAAGCTTAACCCACGATACGTCAGACCTTTCGAAGTCATTGAGAAAATAGGCAAGGTGGCCTACAAACTGAACTTACCAGCGGAACTCAGTGTAGTTCACAACGTCTTCCATGTGTCAAATCTGAAGAAGTGTCTGTCAGATGAGACCTACATAGTTCCTTTGAAGGAGCTCACTAGCGACGAGCAGTTACGATTCGTCGAGGAACCAGTTGAAATCACGGACCGGGATGTTAAGGTCCTCAAGTGCACTAGAATACCTCTTGTTCGAGTTCGTTGGAACTCACGTCGTGGCCCAGAGTTCACCTGGGAACGCGAAGATCAGATGAAACAAAAGTATCCTCAACTATTCGCAAATAGTACAACCACTACTGAGGCTGAAGCTACGGAATTTCGGGACGAAATTCCAGATAACGGGGGGAGGATGTGACACCCCAGGAAAACCGGGAAAAACCATACAACTTAACTAGCTTCCTCAGTGAGTACACGTGCTAAATTTCGGGACGAAATTTCTTTCAACTTGGGGATAATGTGACAACTTCTATTTCCAAACCTATCTTTGTATCTTGATGTAACGTATTTGTGCGATATGTGATTTTTAAGAAAGTGAACGTTTATGTGAATGTTACGTTAATACGTGCTTGTGAATGTATGTATGATATAAACGCACAACACTCACTCGACCGCACAAGCCCATTCGGGCCACAACTTGTATTCGGATCAAGGGCGGCCCAAGTGAGGGTTCGGCCCACTCTCTTTTATGCGCATAACACTTAGGAGGTAGGGTTACTCCTCACAACTTGCAAAATACAATACACACAAACCCTACGATCTCTCTATCTTCTCTCAAAGCCGACGCCAAACATCATCCTAATCTCATCGAAGCTCTTGAATTCGGAACACTCTCATCTTATCTCAATCGGTTAGTGATTCATGACTTGTGGTTTGTAATTGATGATATGATTTCATGACTTGATTAAATGGCTAGAGATTTTGTGTATGGTGAACAACAATGTTTATATGTGATGTTCACGTGAATATGTGGGAAAAATGGAGGTTGTATATGATTGCTAGCATCTTATCTGATTACATCGATTGAAGGATTTTGTAGAATAATGATTTGTTAATAGTAGATAACTTTTATTTAAAGAGGTTGTCGGCCATGTGTGTGTGATTATAGTATTGATAAAATCCAAGCATGTGCATAGTAAATGAGTGTTGTCAGAATAGTCAAAGTTATCATGTGAGAATAATTGATAATATGTATGATGTTAATTAATGCAAAACGAATGCTTGTTAAATCGTTTGGAACATGTTTCGAATGATTGATATATTGTGATAGTTATGCATGTTGTTAATCGAGATTATGAGGCATGTTGATATGATTGGTATTATGATTATGTTTGTATATTGATTATGTTATTAGTTAGTGTTCATATGAATTAGATGGTAAAAACCCTTGTTTGATCTAATGTTAATTATGCATGAAACTGCTAAAGTTGTTAATTGGTAAAATAAAAAGGAAACTTTACAATTGGTTGCAAGATAATAGCTATGTAACTAATTTCCATGTTATTCGAATCAATAAAACTGATCGCACAAGACCTCTTGGTCGTACAAGAGGTCCCCCTCGCACAAGACATCCTGTTCGCACAAACGGTCCCTAGTCGCACAAAGACCAGTGAGTCGCACAAGATGTATGTTGGTTTAATTATTTGGGCCGGTCACTTATTTGACTACTTATATTATTTTGGGCTTCTTGTCTTTGTGGGCCGTATGTTTATATGTATCGGGCTGGGTAACAAGGCCGACCGCACAAGATGGATTAATTACTGATATGTTGGGCCGTGAAAATGCTTGTAGTTGTGTTTGGATCTTCTGATTATTGGGCCGGGTACTGTTGGGCTCCAACGGGTGAATCACACAAGGCTTAATGACTTGTGCGAGCCCAACCTATTAAATCGTACAAGTGTTTAGTGTGTTATGAAATTAACTGTTAATGTGTTACACGTGCTTGCCGTGATTAATGTGTGTTGAAAACCTGTTAGACTATGTGTAATCATACGTACTTTATTTGAACCTAAACCTGACTTGTATGATAACCATGTTAGGACGTGGTTGACCACTAGCTGCTAGACTTGACCTTTCTGTGTAATCTGCCGAGCAAACCAAGGTGAGTTCACACTCTACAAAGCATGGGTTTCCCAGGGGTTGGGAATGGGGTTAAGGAATATGGATTCCTCGTCCTTTCTTGGGTAGGACAGTAATGGTTCAGGAATGTAATTCCTCGTCCTCACGGACAGATAACTTTATTAGACTAAAACTCTCTATCACGAAGTCCCTCCTATTTTATATCGACTTAATCGCCGGGCCAATGGCGAGCGAGTCATTAGTTAGATAGCGCTATTTAGGTCTGACAAGCCTCACACCGTGCCGCAGAGGATGGGCTTGAACTAATGGATCTGGGCACGTCAATGATGATAGACATTGACAGTTCAGGGCACTTAAACATGACTTTTCGTCAGTAGTCGATATGGTAACGAGTCTAGTGTATACATGGGGTAGCCCCCACGGCCGAAATGCCAGATAACTACACGGGGTAGCCCCTACGGCCGAAATTCCAGATAACTATCATGGGGTAGCCCCCACGGCAGGATTGCCAGAGTAAATGGGTTAAACAAAGGGTTAAACAAATCACGTTTTCAACTATGGGGTAACCCCCACGGCAGGATGCCAGTTAAAGGAAACTGTTTTTGGAACAACTTAAAACGAACACCCAACCGTGAACTCACTCAACTTGTTGTTGACTCGTTACTACATGCTTTGCAGGTCATTAGGTACTTAGCTGGAGCTTGCATGGGGGAGAGCCATTGTGGGACATGGACAGCTATGTGCCATGTTAAACATTTGGATAGTTAAACCTTTGATTTGGTTTTAAACATTATGCTTCCGCTCATAACTTAACTATGTTTGTTTTGGACACTAATCGTGTTGGTTGGACTTTTACAATTAATTATTTACATGTTCAATATGATTAGTGGTTTGATCCTGGTCAGTCACGCCTCCAAGCGGTGATACTCCGCGTGTGGATTTTGGGGGTGTGACAAGTTTAATGCGACGTACACTCCGGAACTGTGACGTAAGCCAAACATACCCGAAATATCCTTTACATAACTTAGAAATAAGTTTCGAAGAATTCGATATGGCAAAAACATGTTTATTTGAACCGAAGAACTAATTACGATAAAACTGCGAAACGAACGTTGGTGACCGCCCGGATAATATTTAAATCCCAAAAATATTCCGTTATGATTAAAATTTTATTTTAATCAGGTTCTTGTTGAAAAATAAATTGAAACGCTTAAAAACGTTATTTTTCAAGTTTAAGCGCGTCCCGCGTGTTACAGCGCAACACAATGCTTATACTGCGAAACACAGACAATACAGCCAGTCTGGGCAACTGAAATTTTATTTCAGTAATATTTTGGCGAGTTTACTTTAATAGAATAATAAAAATAATTTAGAACGCCATAAACCGGGATTTAAATGCTAGATAAAATACCCGATATCTAGTTAAATACCTGTTTTATCAAATTTACCATTTAAAATTTACATTTACCCCCCCCCCTTCCATTTTCACGGTTACAATATGTGTGGCCCCCACCAAAATTTTTCTAGATCTCTCAAATATCTTATTTGATCTTTGTTGGACGAGTGTAATTGCATGCTATTCTCCATATCTCTTCCATATCCTTCATATATCTTCATATCTTACAAGATCACAATCCAAGATCACAATCTCCTTCTCTCCTCTCTCCCTTGAACCGTAACCACCATCACCTTCACCTTATTCATATCTTCAACTTTGTTCTTCAAGATTCAACCTCATTTCAAGCTACTTTCAAAGGTGTTTCCAAGGTACTTTCAAGTGATTTCAAAGGTGTTTCCAAGGTACTTTCAAGTGGTTTCAAGCTCCATATCATCAAAACCTCATCCAACAACTTACTTGAATCTTGAAGGTATAACATTTATGTTTAAATCATACTCTTGATTCTTGGTTGTTCTTGATGATTTGAAGTTTCTCTTGAATCTTGGAATTTTCACAAACTTGAAATCTAAAATGAAATGGGTCTTGATACAAATAAAAATGGTGGTGTTTATATGTGTGTGTATAACCGAATATATATATATGTGTGTATGAGTTTTGAAGTTTGATTTCTTGATAAGTACTTGTTTAAGTTGTTGCTTGTTCTTGAATGATAGTTAAAATGCAAGTGTTTAATGATCTATGCATGATATGATAAATGTTCAAATACATCAGCAAATAAACATGAATAAGTTTCATATTTGATGCATTTAGATTAATATAAAATGATGATGCTATGATAGTGTGCTTTGGGCACTTGTACATGAGAATACATGTTGATTTAAAGCTCAAGAAATGGTAAAAAATGATTGTATGACAAAAATGATTTAGAACAGATTATAAACACTAAAAATAACATTATTGGGTATATTATAATGGCATGAAACTTTGACATAGCATTGATAGCTTTGCATATTGTACATATAGCTTAAAAAGTGGTAAACTATGTGAAATTTGCATGATTTATGTGCTTTATGTAAGACCTGCACTATCATGAGTATAACCACTATTTTATTCATTAAATAACATGGGTTATGTTAAAATTTCAAGTCGTTTCGATTTGGGATGGTTCGGGTAACGTTTGATGCAAAACTATGCGGTAAAACGGTTAAAAATCGGCTTTTCGGAGGATTTTTATAAAACTGTTTTAGATCACTAAGTCAACTGATATTTTTGATATAAAAATAAGTACTTTAACTTATATTAAGTTTACTTGGTGTTAGGTTAGCCATACGTGACTTCCGACGCCCAAAAATGTTACCGAATCGCTAAAATAAGTGTTTTTCGACGTACACTAGAATGGGTTGTTCATGGGTAAATTTTACGTGTTACAATGTGCTATGTGTTTTACAATATGTGTATGATGATGTGTTAGTGTTGACAAGATAATGTGTATTACGCTAACCCATATATATAAGTACACCAAAATAATCAAAAATAATAACTTTTCGAGAAATCTCAAAGTTATGTGAAAATTCTAAGTATCGGAGAAACTTATGTATTTTGTGGGTTTTTGATTATTAAATCATTCTTATTTAATTTAGGACGAATAAACAATTTGAGGGATTGTGTTAACATATAAAAACGCACCCAAAGGTGAGTACATAGATCCCCTCTTTTTACATGTTTTCGATTGTTTTGGGGTGATTCATATGTATCAAAACGATTTCGATGTTTTAACGATGGTTTCAAAGAAACGATTAAGATGGTTTATACTAAACTAATAACGATTTCGACTATGTGAACGAACTTGTTGGTTGTAGTTACATAACGAATGACATTCATTAATTTTGGCCGAACCGACCAGTATTTGGTTATGGTACCATAGGATCTGACAAGTCCCGCTTTCAGACTGCACCCATGGTTATGTGTGGGTTATGTGGGTAACGACTGAACCTAATGATTGTTAACTTACCCTTTGGTGGTTTGTTAATATGAGTTGAACAAGTTGAACGATGAACGAGTCACGAAGGTTTGAATGTTATTAGCGAGACGACCAAAAAGTAGTTTTCACAATTAAAACGAGAACGATTTGAACGAGTGAACGATTTGAAAGATTTAAACAAATGAACGATGATCTATAACGAGAACGAGTTAAACGATGTCACACAACGATGTTTATGAAACTATATAAACCATACAAGTTTTATTACGAGAACGATTTATGATTTGGTTTACATAAACAAATGTTTTGGGTTAAGATTCATGGCATCGAGGTTTATAAATTATAACCAATCTATTTTGACTTGGTTATTCATTTTACAATACAAACATTTTACAAAACAAGACTTCTAATGTCGATTAACGAAGTTGTACGAGATATTTCAACATGTAAACGAGCCATGAATCTGACACTCACACAAAAACTATGTGCTCGCCAACATTTATTTGCTGATTTTGTTTTTACATATGTTTCAGGTGAAGTTGCTTGATATTGATTGCTAGGATGCATGAGTCACATAGGATCTGGACGAGGCCTTAGTGACACAATAATAATGATAGTCGATATATAACTTGCTTGTTCAGTTTCAAAGATAACGTTAACGCTTAATGATTAAATAAAACGAAACTCTTTGTATCCATGGTTGTGAAACAATAATTCTGTTACAACACTCCCCGACGTTTCCGCCACAATTTGTTGTTTTACGTGGTCGGGGTGTGATAGAAGAAGTTGGTATCAGAGCCAATGGTTATTGGGAATTAGGTTATTAGTAATATTTTGACCTAGACTATAACTTTCTAGGACCCCAACGCAAGTTGATTTGCGTTTAGATTTAAAAAAAACAAAACCATCACCTACCCTTAGGTGATAACCACAACGAGAACACAAAATCCGAATCTGCTTCGAAAATTAATCATCCGTTCTAGGATGATTGATTACTAGGTTTTGAACCCTCTGTTGTAAGGTTTTGAACCCTTCCAGTTTGACTCATTTTTGGCTTAGTGCCTTCTGAGTTTTCAAAATCTCATCAAAGTTTGGGTCTAAATAATGTGAACACGTGCAAACTGGAAGAGTGAATGCCTGTACCCTGAGTTTTCTGTCTAAGGCTAGAGTGTTCGTACGAATCCACAAAATCGGACCAATCACTCTTACCTGGGAACTCTTGGGGTGAGTGTTCACTTATAGGCGAGCATGTCTTCGCGATACATTATTTTGATTCATTACTTTGATTAGTCACTACGTGTCGTTTGTTTGTTCAAGGTAACGAACAAATGATCGCCTTCCTTATGTTTCGTCGATATTTTCAATACCTCTTTTGTTTTTCCTAATTGTTGACCTCACTCGTTTCTCGTATTTCCTTGTTAGACAATGCCTCCTCCACGTGATGCACAATCTTTTACTGCTGAAGAAGTCGCAGCCCTTGTCTCTCAGTAAATGGCTGCTGTGCTTCCAGGCGTTGTGACCCAAATCCATGGGTTATACAACAACAATAATAACAACAATGATCAGTGTAATTTCAAGAATTTCAATTCCGCTAAGCCGTTGAAGTTTTCTGGGTCGCAAGGAGCAACTGCGGTCCTTCAATGGTTTGAAAGTACCGAGAGCACATTCAGACATGTGCAATGTCCGGATGGGTGTAAGGTTGAATTTGCATCAAGTGTGTTTGAGAAGCGTGCTCTTACATGGTGGGACGGAGTGATGCGCGATAGGTGTGCCGAAGTGGCATTGGCACAAACATGGGAAGAGCTTCGAGCTCTCATGATGAAAGAATTTTATTCCCGTCATAAAATTCGAGCTTTGGAACGAGAGTTTGACGATCTAAAGCAAGATGGGGGAGAACACCGTGCGTATACGGATCAATTTGAGGAACTCAGTCTTTTGTGTCCTACTATGGTTACCCCGTTGGAGAAAGTGATAGAGAGGTATATCGATGGTTTACCCGATTCCATACAGGATATTGTGACTGGCGTTAATCCTACTATTGTTCGTCACGCGATCGAGTTATCTGCTACCCTGACTGAGTCGCAAGTCAGGAAGGGTAAACTTACCTGCAAGGGTGATTAGAAGAAGTCGACCGAATCTGTCAAGGAACAGGGTAAGGGTAAGAAAGGTGAGTCGTCGAAGAAGTCGAGAAAGCGAAAGGGTGCTCAGAACTTTGCAGTTACTGCTCAGAACCCACCAGCTCAACCGCCTGCGAAGAAAGCGTATGCTGGTACCACACCTCATTATGCTCGCTGCAACGGTCATCATGTTGCACAACAAGCTTGTAGGCAATGTACAACGTGTGGTAAGTTTGGGCATCTTGCCAACATCTGTCGTTCGGGTCAGAATCAGATTGTTCAGAATCAAGCTCCAGTTCAGGGGAATGCTGCTAGATTCCCACCGGGTTCATGTTTCAATTGTGGAGAGTTTGGTCACTTCCGCAACAACTGTCCGAGGCTGGTGAATGCAAACGCGAATGCTAATGCAAACCCGAATGCGAATGTCAACGCAAATGTGAATCCCGCTTGTGGGCGAGCGTACAATCTGAATGCTAACGAAGCGAGGGCTGACAACCTCGTTGTCAATGGTACGTTTCTTGTTAGCAATCGACCTGCATCTATTCTTTTTGATTCTGGTGCCGATAGAAGTTTTGTTTCATTATCTTTTGAACCATTGCTTGCGATACCTAGAACTAAACTGAGGAAACCCTTATCTGTCGAAGTTGCTACTGGTAAACCTCTTGTTCTCGAGTCTGTTATACGTGATTGTCAGTTAAACCTTGATAACCATCTTTTTCCCATTGTCCTCACGCCGATGCAACTTGGGAGTTTCGATATTATCGTGGGGATGGATTGGTTAACCAAACATCATGCTGAGGTGGTTTGTTTCGATAAGATTGTTCGTATTCCTCTTCCGTCTGGCGATGTTCTGGAAGTTCGTGGCGAGAAGCCATCTGGTGGTTTGAAGCTTATGTCGTGTACAAAGGCCCAAAGTTATTTGCGAAAAGGATATGTTACTTTCCTGGCACATGTCACCGAGGAGAAAGGCAAGAGCAAGAGTATTCAGGATATTCCGATTGTTCGGGATTATCCAGAGGTATTTCCCGATGAATTGCCTGGTTTGCCTCCAGTTCGTCAAGTCGAGTTTCATATTGACCTTGTACCCAATGCCAACCCGATTGCGAAAGCACCTTATCGTCTTGCACCGATGGAGATGCAAGAGTTATCGAAACAGCTTCAAGAGTTGTCTGATAAAGGATTCATCCGTTCGAGCTTTTCGCCTTGGGGAGCTCCTATCCTCTTTGTGAAAAAGAAAGATGGATCTTTTTGAATGTGTATCGATTACCGTGAGCTTAATAAGCTTACCATCAAGAATCGATATCCCCTACCTAGAATTGATGATCTCTTTGACTAGCTGCAAGGTGATTCATGCTTTTCCAAGATCGATCTGCGATCTGGGTATCATCAACTTCGTGTACTCGAAGAAGATATTCCCAAAACTGCATTCCGTACGAGATATGGGCACTACGAGTTCACTGTCATGCCTTTTGGTTTGACAAATGCCCCAGCTATCTTCATTGACTTAATGAATAGGGTTTGTAAACCTTATTTAGATAAGTTCATCATTGTGTTCATCGACGATATTCTCATTTATTCAAAGTCTCGAGCCGATCACGAGCAACACCTTCGTTTGACATTAGAACTCCTAAAGAAGGAACAACTTTTTGCTAAATTCTCCAAGTGTGAATTCTGGCTTAAAGAAGTTCAGTTCTTGGGTCATATTGTCAATGAGCAGGGTATCCATGTGGATCCTTGCAAAATAGCAGCTATTAAGGATTGGAATACACCGACGACACCTATAGATATTCGATCATTACTTTGTCTTGCTGGTTATTATCGACGATTCATTTCTAATTTCTCAAAGATCGCGGTTCCACTCGCTGCTTTGACTCAGAAAAATAAGCCTTTTGAGTGGGGACCTAAGCAAGAAGAAGCGTTCCAAACGCTGAAACGGATGCTCTGTGATGCTCCTATTTTATCTCTACCTGAGGGAAACGATGATTTTGTTGTCTATTGTGACGCGTCGAATCTAGGACTTGGTTGCGTTCTTATGCAACGAGGTAAAGTCATAGCTTATGCGTCTAGACAGCAGAAAATTCACGAGAAGAACTATATGACTCATGATCTTGAATTAGGAGCTGTGGTTTTCGCACTTAAAATCTGGAGACACTACCTCTATGGAACGAAGTGTGTGGTTTTCACAGACCACAAAAGTCTACAACATATTCTCAATAAGAAGGAGCTAAACATGAGGCAACGACGTTGGGTTGAACTCTTAAACGATTATGATTGCGAGATCCGCTACCATCCTGGTAAGGAGAATGTCGTAGCCGATGCGCTTAGTCGAAAGGAATGAGTCAAGCTTCATTCTGTTCGAACTCTATCTGATATTCAATCTCGTGTCCTTCAAGCTCAACGATCTTGTATGATCAAAGGCTTATTGAAAAATGAGCCACCGCTTCAACTTGAGCTTAAATTCGAAAGGAAAGATGATGGTTTACTCTATTTCAAAGATCGTTTGTGGATTCCGAAACAAGACGATCTTCGCACCTTGGTAATGGACGAATCTCACAAATCTCGATATTCTATCCATCCTGGTGCTGATAAAATGTACAAGGATCTTCGTACTCAGTTTTGGTGGCCTTGTATGTAGAAGGATGTTGCCTTGTATGTGTCGAAATGCCTAACTTGTCTCAAAGTCAAGGCTGAACATCAACGACCTTCTGGTTTGCTTGTACAACCAGAGATACCAGTTTGGAAGTGGGAGAACATTGCAATGGATCTCATCACTAAATTACCGCGTACATCTAAAGGTCACGATGCTATTTGGGTTGTTATCGATCGATTAACGAAATCAGCTCATTTTATTCCGATTCGCGAGGATCTATCTGCTGATAAGCTTGCAAAGATTTATGTTGATGAGATTGTATCACGGCATAGTGTTCCTTTGGATATCATTTCCGATCGTGATGCTCGGTTTTCATCTCATTTTTGGAAGACCATGCAATATGCGTTGGGAACCCAACTGAATCTAAGCACTGCTTATCATCTCCAAACAGATGGACAATCTGAGAGAACGATTCAAACTTTGGAGGATATGCTTAGGGCATGCGTGATAGACTTTGGTGGTAATTGGGATTCTCATCTTCCACTGATCGAGTTCTCTTACAACAACAGTTATCATGCTAGTATTAATATGGCACCATTCGAAGCTCTCTACGGTCGAAAATGTCGTTCA
Source organism: Helianthus tuberosus (assembly GCA_030545235.1). Classification (NCBI taxonomy): domain Eukaryota; kingdom Viridiplantae; phylum Streptophyta; class Magnoliopsida; order Asterales; family Asteraceae; genus Helianthus; species Helianthus tuberosus. The sequence goes on along the minus strand of JARYGA010007965.1, from coordinate 50,292 downwards.
CCTGTCTGTTGGAATGAGATCGGTGAAGCTCAGCTTACTGGACCTGAGCTCATTCTGGAAACAACAGACAAAATCAAGAAAATCCGTGATAATCTTGTGACAGCTCGAAGCCGTCAAAAGAGTTATGCAGATATGCGATGCAAGACCTTAGAATTTCAAATCGGAGACCGTGTCCTACTCAAGGTGTCACCTTGGAAGGGAGTAGTGAGATTTGGAAAGAAAGGAAAACTTGCACCCCGATATGTTGGACCATTTAAGATTGTTGAAAGAATTGGAAAGGTTGCCTATCGACTAGAGCTACCTCCAGAGCTTCGAAATATTCATCCGGCTTTTAACGTGTCCAATTTGTGAAAGTGTTTAGCTGATGTTGATCTTCACATTCCTCTCGACGAGATTCAAATCAACGAAACAATGCACTTTGTCGAGAAACCTATTGAGATAGTGGACCGTACATTCAAACAGTTGAAGAACAAACGGATTCGATTGGTCAAAGTTCGCTGGGAATTCAAACGTGGCCCTGAGTTTACTTGGGAACGTGAGGACCAGATGAAGACGAAATATCCGCATTTTTTTTCACAAGTATCCTCTAAATAAAAATTCAGGACGAAATTTCCTAAAGTAGGGGAGACTGTGACAACTGTGCTCAATAATCGATGTATAATGTAAAACAATGTTGATTATCAATAAAACAATGTGCTTTGGTGTTATTATATGTGTAATTGTGTTTAATGATTTTACAATTTGATTCGATTCTGATTTCAAGCTTTAATCACTTTCTGGAAGGTTATACGGAAACTGGTGCGTAAACGTAATCAGTTTAACGCGACGTACACTCCGGAACTGTGACGTAAGCCAAACATACCCTAAATATCCTTTACATAACTTAGAAATAAGTTTCGAAGGATTCGGTATGGCAAAAACATGTTTATTTGAACTGAAGAACTAATTACGACAAAACTGCGAAATGAACGTTGGTGACCGCCCGGATAATATTTAATTCCCAAAAATATTCTGTTATGATTAAAATTTATTTTAATCAGGTTCGTGTTGAAAAATAAATTGAAACGCTTAAAACATTATCTTTCAAGTTTAAGCGCGTCCCGCGTGTTACAGCGCAACACAGTGCTTATACTGCGAAACACAGACAATACAGCCAGTCTGGGCAACTAAAATTTTATTTCAGTAATATTTTGGCGAGTTTATTTTTATAGAATAATAAAAATAATTTAGAACGCCATAAACCGGGATTTAAATGCTAGATAAAATACCCGGTATCCAGTTAAATACCTGTTTTATCAAATTTACCATTTAAAATTTACATTTACCCCCCCCCCCTTCCATTTTCACGGTTACAATATGTGTGGCCCCCACCAAAATTTTGCTAGATCTCTCAAATATCTTATTTGATCTTTGTTGGACAAGTGTAATTGCATGCTATCCTCCATATCTCTTCCATATCCTTCATATATCTTCATATCTTACAAGATCACAATCCAAGATCACAATCCAAGATCACAATCTCCTTCTCTCCTCTCTCCCTTGAACCATAACCACCATCACCTTCACCTTATTCATATCTTCAACTTTGTTCTTCAAGATTCAACCTCATTTCAAGCTAAATTCAAGTTGGTGTGAAGATCCAATGGTGTTTCCAAGGTACTTTCAAGTGATTTCAAACTCCATATCATCAAAACCTCATCCAACAACTTACTTGAATCTTGAAGGTATAACATTTATTTTTAAATCATACTCTTGATTCTTGGTTGTTCTTGATGATTTGAAGTTTCTCTTGAATCTTGTAATTTTCACAAACTTGAAATCTAAAATGAAATGGGTCTTGATACAAATAAAAATGGTGGTGTTTATGTGTGTGTATAACCGAATATATATATGTGTGTATGAGTTTTGAAGTTTGATTTCTTGATAAGTACTTGTTTAAGTTGTTGCTTGTTCTTGAATGAAAGTTAAAATGCAAGTGTTTAATGATCTATGCATGATATGATAAATGTTCAAATACATTAGCAAATAAATATGAATAAGTTTCATATTTGATGCATTTAGATTAATATAAAATGATGATGCTATGATAGTGTGCTTTGGGCACTTGTACATGAGAATACATGTTGATTTAAAGCTCAAGAAATGGTAAAAAATGATTGTATGAAAAAAATGATTTAGAACAGATTATAAACACTAAAAATAACATTATTTGGTATATTATAATGGCATGAAACTTTGACATAGCGTTGATAGCTTTGCATGTTGTACATATAGCTTAAAAAGTGGTAAACTATGTGAAATTTGCATGATTTATGTGCTTTATGTCAGACCTACACTATCATGAGTATTGTGACAACTCGTATTTCAAAACCTATCCTTGTGCTAAGAGTAGCGTGTTTGAACACTATGTGATTGTATGAACTTGGTTGATTAATTAAATGTTTGATGTTTGTTATGTGTTTATTGTGTAACGAATGTATGTATGTATATAAACGAGCTCTAAAACACAACACGACCCAATCGCACAAGCCCATTCGGGCCATACTCAAAACACAAGGGCAGCCCAAGGAAGGGTACGGCCTACCCCTAGCTATACGAAAACATTATCTCATCTTAGGGATTAGTTTCACATAATTCACAACACACCAAACCCTAAATCTCTCTTGCTCTCTCTCTCTAAGTCGACAACAGTCACACCTCTCCTCTATCGAAGATTTTCTGTTTGGATCAATCCTCGTTCCATCTGTAATCGGTTAGTGTTTCATGTTACATGTTTGTAAATGATGTCATGATTCTATGATTCGATAGAATGATTAGGGTTACATACATAATGAACGATGATGTTATGTGGTAAAGATCGATTGAATGCATGATGATGACTGATTACATAAATATGCTACATGTAAATTTTCCAGTTACATAATAATAAATATGTTGATGTCATAATGGAAGTGGTGGCCATGTGTTCTAATCAAACAATAATAGTTGGTGGGTATGTGAAACAATGGCCAATGTTGTCGGCCAATTACTTGAAGGGGTCCAATCGATTAGAGGGATCATGGGGCATCTAATTAATGTTGTCAGAATATGTTATGATTGTTCATGTTCGTCCCTGAGGTCGAGTGTATTAATGAATCGCATGTTAATAGGCTGTTAGATGTGTATAAGGTGGATAACTTTGACAAAAAAAGAAATGGCGGCCCATGTGTTGATCTAATCAAACATATTATGTTAAATGCATGAGTGTCAGTAAGCATGTTATCAAATTCCCATGTATTGATTTAATCAAATAGACTTTTGATAATATTGTCAGTATGCATGTTAGGCATATTAAATGGTGAAATGATGCTTGGTTGTAAATTGTATTAGACTTGGGGAAACGCATATCTGTTAGTGATGATGATTGCTTGTTTGATCGAATATTAATTAAGTGTGAAACGGTTAATTTGTTGATCGGTCAAATAAATGGAAACTTTGTGATTGATTTCAAGATAAATGTTATGTAACTGATTTCCGTGATATCCGGATGATAAAACTAATCGCACTAGACATCTCAGTCGCACAAGAATTAATGAACCGCACAAGTTGTCATGTTACTTAACTGTTGGGCCGGGTATATGTTTGGGCCGGATTAGCTTCAATCGCACAAAGGTTCACGGATCGCACAAGGGATCCGTGATTATATTGTTAGGCCGGTTACTTATTTAACCACTTATGTTATGTTGGGCTTCTTGATATTTTGGGCCGGGTGTTTATCGGAATCGCACAACATGTTGTGGATCGCACAAGGCTGTGCTGAACGCACAACATGTGTCACACCCCCAAAATCCACCCGCGGAGTATCACCGCTTGGAGGCGTGACTGACCAGGATCAAGCCATCAATCATATCAAACATAGTATTTAAGTGCAAAAGTAGGAAAAGGTAATTCATCTTGACATGACTGATGTTCATAACCAAACATTGTTTAAGTAGCGGAAGCATAATAATGAAAACCCAAAATAAGTTATAAGTTCAAATATCGTCTACGATCCGTATCCCACAACGACCTGCTCCTTCCTGTGCAAGCTCCATATGTACCTAAGGTCCTGCAAGGCATGTAAGAGAGAGTCAACAACTAGTTGAGCGAGTTCACAGTTAACAGTTCAGTAATAGTATAGTGTGAGTAGTAGTATGTTCGTTACAAAGTATTGTATTATTTCCCATCGCGGCCCTCCAGGCAGGTGTGCGAAGATGTTGGGGAATGTTATTCCCCAAGTATTCTAGACTAGGTTTGTTTGTATCGCGGCCAATGTCCTTGGCAGGTGTGCGAAGATGTTGTAAATTTAGTTCGCGGCCAATGTCCTTGGCAGGTGTGCGAAGTCAGTCATAATATCGCGGCCAATGTCCTTGGCAGGTGTGCGAAGATCGTTCAATAAGTGTTACTAGTCTAGCAGTAGGTTCTGTCATCTATGTATGTACAGTAATCATCAAATCCCCATTCCCCCCTGGGAACCCCATGCCTTGGCTTGTGTGAACTCACCTTGGTTTGCTCGGTATGCTAAGTATGTGTTCGCAAGTAATCAATCCCGTCCTAAAGTATGCATGTATGTGAAATCAGTTTGTGTTCAAGTTGTTCACGTATAAACATGTAGCACGTATTCACAATCGTATACAAGATGGTTACACTTAACAGCAGTTAAATATTCCAGTTAACACTTAACAGAATTAACTCAAGTTACTGTGCAGATTAACTGTTCGGCGAAACACACATAATGGCGAAACACATAAGTTGGCGAAACACACTTTCGGCGAAACACAAATTGACGAAACACATTCTGTTTCGTCGTGGCCTTGTTTGGCGAAACAGGATTCTAATTCGTCGATGACTCTTGGCGAAACACATTCTGTTTCGCCGGGAGTCCTGTTTCGTCGGATGTCTGTTTCGCAGACATCAGTTACAGCAGATGCGAATAACACATAAACCCTAATCCTTCTAGCAGCCGTCATCAATAACAGAAATCATACGAAGGTCAATGTGCATATCGAATCATCATAAATCAATCATCCCAGAGTCATTGTCTAGCATAAACCCTAGTTTATGTGTATAACATATCAACATACAACATCATATCATTGTACCCTATCAAGATACTAACTTGGATTCATAATCAGAGCATAATAACAATATCCAGAACCGAGCACTCGATTGTATTAAATTTCTCATACCATTTTATATAAATCCTACTACATCATACATATCAAAATCAATAACATCATAATCATACTCTTATCACAGCAGTAACGCACATCAATCATATACACAAGCAATAATCGTGATATCACAGAAACATGGAATCGATTTACAAACACACACTAACCGATTCAAGATGAAGAAACAAGGATTCGAGAGCTAGGGATGATGGTGAACAATGGTTGTTGCCGTCGCCCAGAAGAGAGAGTGTTCTAGGGTTTTAGAGTGTTCAAAAGTGTGAAACAATAGGTTGATTCACGTAGTAGTATGCGAGTTTACGTTCTGGGCCCAAACTGGGCTTCGTGAATTACTGGGCCGGCGAAACAGACTTCTGTTTCGTCGGAGTGTTCATGGCGAAACAGCCTGTTTCGTCGGAATGGGTTATGGCGAAACAGCCTTGTGTTTCGTCGGGTTCTTAACAGTTTAAGTTCTACAAACAGTACACATGATATACAATCACACATAACCATGCAAACACACTAGGTTTTATCATAACACAACCATATAGTCAAAGTCAACGTGCATTAAATGCGAATAAAGAACGTCGGAAATTCGAGTTGTCACAACATGTTTGGCCGATTGTTTTTGGGCCATATCTTTCGGATCGTACAAGATTAGACACGAGGAGTGCTTGACTGTTATTGTTAAGGTGTTAACGTGTATTATGTGTTTGCCATGATCAACTTGTGTTTATAATCTGCTACCTATGTGTAATCATACGTGCACCTAAACCTGACTTGTATGGTAACCATGTTAGGACGTGGTTGACCACTAGCTGCTAGACTTGACCTTTCTGTGTATCTGCCGAGCAAACCAAGGTGAGTTCACACTAGCCAAGGCATGGGATTCCCAGGGGTTGGGAATGGGATTGAATAACTACTCGTACAACTATTACTATTAAACAAATTATTACTGTCCTCGGTTGAAGGGCACGTACGTAAAACCTACGTACACTTATACTTACTACTGTCCACGGATTGAAGGGCACGTACGTAAAGCCTACGTACACGATCTTAAGACCATCACCTCTATCAAAGGAAGTCCCTCAATTATCGACTTAATCACCGAGGCCTAGGGCGAGCGGGTCATTAGTTAATAGCGCTATTAGGTTTAACAAACCTCACACCGTGCCAGTCGGACGGGCGTGTACTAATGGACTATGGGCAAAGGGTCAATGCTGATATACATTGACTTAGGGCACCTCTTATATTTTCGTAGCAGTCGATATGCGTGGTCTTGTAACACATGGGAAGCCCCCACTAATCATCGCACGCATGCCTGGACTGGCAGCAAGGATTACGCGATACATGGTTTATAAAACGAATATATACGATTTATGAAATGAATACTTTAACCAACAACTGTCTGTGAACTCGCTCAACTTTGTTGTTGATTCGTTGCTACATGCCTTGCAGGTCATTAGGTACCCATGGAGCTTACACAGGGAGGAACGGTCGTTGTGGGACATGGCGATTTGTGCCATGCTTTAGACATTACCTTATTTCATATTTAATACTTGCTATGGGTTCTTACAAATTATGCTTCCGCTAAACACTTAACTATGCTTTGGTTTTGAACACCTTTCATATTGGTTTGTTGAATTATGTTTAATTATCTACTTGTTCAATATGATTGGTGGCTTGATCCTGGTCAGTCACGCCTCCAAGCGGTGATACTCCGCGTGTGGATTTTGGGGGTGTGACAGATTGGTATCAGAGCCATTGGTTATAGAGAACTTGGTTTTAATAAAGGAAAACGTTTTGTTAAAACCAGACTATAACCTGTACAGTGCTCTACGATCCACAACGACGCTTCACTCCACTTGCAAGACTCGACATTCTAGGTGATATGGTTTATGTTATATTACCTACATGATAAATTACATAGAACTTTACTCATGATATGCTGAGTTAGTATAGCTACTGTTGCTTGAACACGTACGTGCTTACTCTCTCCTGTCATCGCATTTTCGCAAACCCTTCTCACTCATGTTTCTCTTGATATGAAGATCATGTCTGGACGCATTAACATGATACAAGCCCAGTTGAGGGCTCTGATTAACGAACAGGTTGCTGCGGCACTTGCAGCCGCACAAGCAGGAGGTATACCCTGCTGTTTAAAACTCATTCTAGGATCTTTAAGTCCTACTCTTGTGAACCTACCCTTGTGTTAAACTTTGTCCTTTCTTATACCCACAACAGGTCAGCATGCTCAGCCACCTGTGTGCACCTTCAAAACTTTTATGGACTGCCGACCCACTACTTTTAGCGGCACTGAAGGAGCAGTAGGTCTCCTCCACTGGTTTAAGAAACTAGAATCTTTGTTCGAAATGTGTGAATGCCCTGAGGCACGCAGGGTGAAGTATGCTACCGGCACTCTTGAGGGTTTAGCCCTCACATGGTGGAACGCTCAGGTCCAAATGCTGGGGTTGGTTGCTGCTAACGCCACCCCATGGAACAATTTCAAAGAGATGATCAAGGAAGAATACTGCAGTCGTGATGACATTCATAAGCTGGAAGTTGAGTTCTTCAACCTCAAGATGACGGGGTCAGAAATTGAGGCGTTTACAAAGAGATCGAATGAGCTCGCATTACTGTGTCCTACTATGGTGGACCCTCCAATTAAGCGTATCGAACTATAACTTAAGGGTCTAGTGCCTGAGATCCAAAGTCATGTGACTTCAGCAAACCTCGCCACCTATCAGCAGGTTGTTCAGTTGGCTCACCGTCTCACTGATCAGGCGGTGGAGCAAAACAGGTTACCAAAACGTATTAGTGCTACAGCTACCTCTGAAACTCCTAGTGACAACAAACGTAAATGGGATGGAGCTTCAAGTAGAGGTTCAACTTCTGTTCAGTCCCAGTCGCAGCAGAGAAGAACTGAAGAATTTAAGAGCCCTGGTCAGCAATCCTCTGGTAGCCAAGGGCAGAGTGGTTATCGAGGGAACCTTCCAAAGTGCAACAGATGCAACAAACATCATAGCGGTTAGTGCAACAAGGTTCGTTGTCAGAGGTGTCTTAAGTTGGGTCAAGAAGCTAAGGGTTGTAGAAGCTTACGACCTGCAAATCAGAACCAGCGACAACAGCCACCAGCTCCATAAGACCAGCAGCAGCAGCAACGAGACAACAAGGGATGCTTTCAGTGTGGAGCTGAAGGCCATTTTAAGAGAGATTGTCCCCAACTGAACCAGAACCAGAACAACAACAACAATAACAAAAAATACCAGGGGAATGGGAACAATGGGGGTAACAACGGCAATGGTGCAAGGGGTCGTGTGTTCGTTATTGGTCAGGGAGAAGCGAGGAATGATCCCAATGTTGTGACGGGTAAGTTCCTTCTTGACGACTTTTACGTTACTGTCTTATTTGATTCGGGTGCTGATACTAGTTATGTGTCCCTAAAAGTTAGTCAACTGCTTAAACGTACCCCAACACCTTTGAACCCCAAACACGCTGTAGAGTTAGCTAATGGTAAAAGTATAGAGGTCACACACGTAGTCAAAGGTTGTAACCTAGTACTTGCTGATCACACTTTCTCGATCGACCTCCTTCCTATCACTCTGGGTAGTTTCGACGTTGTCATTGGGATGGACTGGTTATCCCAACACCAAGCAGAGATTCTTTGCAACGAGAAGATTGTTCGTATTCCTCGCCCAGGTGATGAACCTCTCATGATTCGTGGCGACAAGAGTGGTGCTGTTGTGAGCATCATTTCTTCCCTTAAGGCCCAAAAGTGTTTGCGTAAGGGCCACACTGCTTTTCTGGCTCTCGTTACCGACACCTCGAAGAAAGAGAATGTGACAACTCGAATTTCCGACATTCTTTATTCGCATTAAATGCACGTTGACTTTGACTAAATAGTTGTGATATGATAAATGCATTGTGTTTGCTTGATTATGTGTTTGATTGTATAACATGTCGTGAAACATAAACTGCTTAACATAAGATAGAACCCGACGAAACACAAGTGTGTTTCGCCATAACCATTCCCGACGAAACAGGATATGTTTCGCCGTATACGACTCGACGAAACAAGCTGTTTCGCCGAGCCCAGATCTGCCGAAGCCCAGCTTGGGCCCAGAACGTTATTCTGCGTATTTTTACGTAAAACATCATCATTTTACACTTTCTATCAACACAACCGAAACCCTAGAGCTCTCTCACTGTGACGGCGAACTAGAAACCACCGGAAACCTTTGTGCGATCAAACCCTCATCTCGGTTAGTAAACCTATGTGTCTTGATTGATCTTTCATCCGTGAACGTGTTCCTGTGTCATGTGATTCTGCTATGTTGATGTATAATTGCAATCGATACATGTTAGATATTAGGGTTCTTGTTATGATGATGATGATATGGATTTCGATATGAATATTGTAGTCGGATATAAATGGTTTTATGCGAAACTTAATATGATTGAATACTCGGTACTGGATGTTGTTATTATGATATGATTCTGAATGCAAGTTAGTATCTTGATAGGGTTGATGATGTGATGTTGTAATCGATATGTTGTATATGTAAGCTAGGGTTCATGCTAGACGCTAAAGTGGTCCGATGATTATGTTATGATGATGTTACAATGATTCTGTGTTGAATGATTTCTGCATGATCGATGTTATTGATGTCGGCTGCTAACATGATTAGGGTTTCTGTGTATTTTCGTAACTGCTGTAACTGTGTCTACGAATCCGACATTCGACGAAACAGGAATCTCGGCGAAACAGAATGTGTTTCGCCATGAGTCGTCGACGAATCAGAATCCTGTTTCGCCGAACAAGGCCACGACGAAACTGAAGGTGTTTCGTCAATAATGTGTTTCGCCAATATTGTGATTCGCCGGAAGTGTGTTTCGCCATAATGTGTGTTTCGCCGAACAGTAATCTGCACAGTAACATGGGTTAATTCTGTTAAGTGTTAACTGGAATATTTAACTGCTGTTAAGTGTAACCATCTTGTATATGATTGTGATTACGTGCTACATGTTTATACGTGCACAACTTGAACACAAACTGATTTCACATACGTGCATACTTTAGGACGTGATTGATTACTTGCGAGCATACACTTAGCATACCGAGCAAACCAAGGTGAGTTCACACAGCCAAGGCATGGGATTCCCAGGATGGGAATGGGTTGGATTATTTATTCGTTCAGTTTATGGAACTTAGATATATGATTCTCGGTAGAGGAAGGATTATGGATAAGAACAGACTAGACTGGTTATACTAATTTAAACGATCTTCGCACACACGCCAAGGGTCGGCCGCGATATTATGACAATCTTCGCACACATGCCTAGAAAAGGCCGCGAACTATATACTCTAATCTTCGCAAACATGCCAGGGAGGGCCGCGATACTACTATACCTAGTCTAGCAAACATGGGAAATCCCCACTATACTTCGCAAACATGCCTAGAGGGCCGCGATACGATACATACGATACATGATTACTAAATGAACATACGAACTACATTATGAACACTATAACTAAACAAACTCACTGTGAACTCGCTCAACTAGTTGTTGACTCTCTGTTACATGCCTTGCAGGACCTTAGGTACTTATGGAGCTTGCACGGGAGGCACGGTCGTTGTGGACAAGGATCGTGAATACTTGATTAGACATTATGACATTTCATACTTTATTATGATGGGTTTAATTATACGCTTCCGCTATACAGTGATAACATATTTATGTTTTGGAACACCTTTCATATAGATTGGTTGGGTTAAATTGCATTTACTTTTACTTTATACATTGTTCTATATGATTGGTGGCTTGATCCTGGTCATGTCACGCCTCCAAGCGGTGGTACTCCGCGTGTGGATTTTGGGGGTGTGACAGATTGGTATCAGAGCCAGGTTATAGAGAACTCGGTTTTAATAAGGGAAAAACGTTTTTATTGAAACCAGACTATAACCAGTACAGTGCTCAACGATCCACAACGACACCTCGCTCCACGTGCAAGACTCAACATCCTAGGTAATAAGGTTTATGTTTATTGCCTACTTGCTAGAATTACATAGAACTTTGCTCGTGGTATGCTTAGATTACATTGTTTACTATTCGTTACTGCTTGAGAACGCTTATATGCTCACACTCTTCTGTCATCGCACGATTCGCGATCCTCTCTGACTTATGCTATCTTTACTATGAAGATCATGTCTGGACGTATCAACATGACACAAGCCCAATTGACGGCTCTCATCGCTGAACAAGTTACTGCGGCAGTTGCAGCCGCACAAGCAGGAGGTATACCCTGCAGTTGAAACTCACACTAGGGTCCTTAGATCCTACATTCCTAAACCAACTCTTGTGCTAAAATTTTTGTTTACTCTTACGCACACAACAGGTCAAGCACCTGTTTGCACTTTCAAAACGTTCATGGACTGTCGTCCCAGTACTTTCAGCGGCACGGAGGGAGCAGTCGGACTCCTCCACTGGTTTGAAAAGATCGAGACTGTATTCGAAATGTGTGAATGCCCTGAGGCACGCAGGGTGAAGTATGCCACCGGTACCCTAGAGGGTTTAGCTCTCACATGGTGGAAAGCTCAGGTGCAAATGCTGGGGTTGGTTGCTGCTAACGCTACCCCATGGAACAACTTTAAGGAAATGATCAAAGAGGAATATTGCAGCAGGGATGATATTCATAAGCTGGAGGTCGAGTTTTTCAATCTCAAGATGAAGGGGTCAGAGATTGAGGCATACACCAAAAGATCTAATGAACTTGCTCTATTGTGTCCTACGATGGTGGACCCTCCAATCAAGCGAATCGAACTGTTCCTCAAGGGTCTAGTGCCAGAGATCCAGAGTCACGTCACTTCAGCAAATCTCGCCACTTATCAGCAGGTTGTACAGCTGGCTCACCGTCTCACGGATCAGGCGGTGGAGCAGAACAAGTTGCCTGAACGCATCAGCACTACTACTACCGCTACTACTCCGGTCACTCCTGCTACTCCCAGTGACAACAAGCGGAAATGGGATGGAGATTCCAGCAAAGGTTAAGCCATAGTTCAGTCCCAGGCTCAGCAACGCAAGACTAATGACTACCAGAGCCCAAGTCAGCAAACTTCTGGTGGGCAGAGACAGAGTGGTTATCGGGGAAATCATCCACTGTGTAACAGGTGCTACAAACATCACAGTGGGCAGTGTCGCAAGGCCTACTGTCAGAGATGTCTCAAAAACGGGCACGAAGCTAAAGATTGCAGGAGTTCACGACCTGCGAATCAGAACCAGCAACAACAGCCACCTGTTCCACGAAACCAGCCACAGCAGCAGCAGCATGGAAATAGGGGGTGCTACCAGTGTGGGGCTGAAGGTCATTACAAGCGGGATTGCCCTCAGTTAAACCAGAACCAGAACAATAATAACAACAACAATCAGGGTAATGGGAACAACAACAACGGTGGGAACAATAACAACAATGGTGCTAGAGGCCGTATGTTTGTGATCGGGCAGGGTGATGCCAGGAATGATCCCAACGTGGTTATGGGTAAGTTTCTCCTTGACGACTTTTATGTTACTGTACTATTTGATTCGGGTGCGGATACAAGTTACATGTCCCTAAAAGCTAGTGAAATGTTAAAACGTGCACCAACTCCCTTAAACACCAAACATGTTGTAGAGTTAGCTAACGGTAAAAGCCTAGAGGCCACACACATAGTTAAAGGGTGTAATCTTATCCTCGCTGGTCAGACTTTCTCCATTGATCTCATTCCTATAACCTTGGGTAGCTTTGACGTCGTCATTGGTATGGATTGGTTATCTCAACAACAGGCGGAGATTTTATGCAAAGAAAAAGTTATTCGTATTCCTCGGTCGGGCAAGGAACCTCTCGAAGTTCAAGGCGACAAGAGTGGTGTCGTGAGTGGCATCATTTCCTTTTTGAAGGCTCAGAAGTGTCTGCGCAAGGGTCACACAGCTGTTCTAGCTCTCGTCACTGATACCTCGAAGAAAGGGAAAAAGATTGAAGATATTCCTGTAGTACGTGACTTTCCTCAAGTGTTTCCTGAGGAATTACCTGGGTTACCGCCTCATCGTCAAGTCGAATTCCAGATCGAGCTCGCTCCAGGAGCAGCACCCATAGCTCGAGCACCTTATCGTCTAGCTCCAACTGAATTAGAAGAACTTTCAAAGCAACTACAAGAACTCTTGGAAAAGGGTTTTATACGTCCTAGCTCTTCGCCTTGGGGAGCTCCAGTGTTATTCGTAAAGAAGAAAGACGGTACGTTCAGGATGTGTATAGACTACCGTGAACTCAACAAGGTGACGATCAAGAATCGTTATCCTCTTCCGCGCATAGATGATCTATTCGACCAGCTGCAAGGGTCGAGCTACTACTCCAAGATAGACTTAAGGTCAGGATACCACCAGCTGAGAGTCCGGGATGAAGACGTCTCCAAAACAGCGTTCAGAACACGCTACGGCCACTACGAGTTTATGGTCATGCCATTCGGGCTAACGAACGCGCCTGCCGTATTTATGGATCTTATGAACAGGGTGTGCAAACCCTATCTCGACAAGTTCGTCATTGTTTTCATCGACGACATACTGATTTATTCGAAGAGTCAGGAGGAGCACGAGCATCATCTACGACTTATACTGGAACTTCTACGAACGGAACAACTATACGCTAAGTTTTCTAAATGTGACTTCTGGCTTCGTGAAGTCCACTTTTTAGGCCACGTGGTAAACAAGGATGGGATTCATGTCGATCCATCCAAGGTAGATTCGATCAAGAACTGGCCTGCGCCTCGTACACCAACAGAAATACGCCAATTCTTAGGTTTGGCGGGTTATTACAGAAGGTTCATCAAAGATTTCTCAAAGATTGCTCAACCGCTTACGCTACTGACACAGAAGGGTATTGTTTATCGTTGGGGTAATGCACAGGAAACAGCGTTTCAACACTTAAAGGATAGACTCTGTAGCGCACCTATCCTCTCATTGCCTGAAGGCACGGACGATTTCGTAGTCTACTGCGACACATCTATCCAAGGTCTTGGATGTGTATTGATGCAGAGGGATAAAGTTATAGCTTATGCTTCGCGCCAGCTTAAGATCCACGAACGAAACTACACTACACACGACTTAGAGCTGGGAGCAGTCGTCTTTGCACTTAAGATATGGCGACACTATTTGTACGGTACCAAGTGCGCAATCTACACTGACCACAGAAGCCTCGAGCATATCTTCAAACAGAAAGAGCTGAATATGCGACAGCGACGATGGGTTGAACTGCTAAACGACTACGAATGCTCAATCAGGTACCACCCAGGCAAGGCCAATGTTGTGGCTGACGCCCTCAGTCGAAAAGACACCGCGCCTAAGCGCGTGCGAGCTTTACAACTCACCATACAGTCTAGCCTTCCTTCCCAGATACGAGATGCTCAGATAGAAGCATTGAAACCAGACAACGTCAGGGCTGAAGCCCTACGCGGCTCAAGGAAACGATTAGAACAAAGGGCAGACGGCGCTTATTACGTAACAGGACGCATTTGGGTTCCACTGTACGGCAACTTACGCGAGCTAGTAATGGATGAAGCTCACAAGTCTCGCTACTCGGTACATCCTGGTTCGGATAAAATGTACCACGACATCAAAACTACATATTGGTGGCCTAGCATGAAGGCCCACATAGCCACATACGTTAGTAAATGCTTGACTTGTGCGAGAGTCAAGGCAGAATATCAGAAACCGTCAGGACCACTACAACAACCTGAGATACCACAATGGAAATGGGAGCAAATTTCCATGGATTTTGTTACTGGCCTACCTAAATCTCAGCGCGGAAATGATACTATTTGGGTGATCGTGGATCGACTCACAAAGTCTGCTCACTTCTTGGCCATCAAAGAAACAGACAAGTTCTCTACCTTGGCAGACATTTACTTAAAAGAAGTGGTCTCGAGGCACGGAGTGCCAACCTCTATCATCTCTGATCGTGACGCACGTTTCACTTCAGAACTGTGGCAAGCAATGCATAAATCGTTTGGCTCTCGTTTAGACATGAGCACGGCGTATCATCCTCAGACCGATGGGCAGTCTGAGCGCACTATTCAAACTCTAGAAGACATGCTTCGGGCGTGCGTCATAGACTTTGGCAATGGTTGGGAAAAACATCTACCACTTGTGGAATTTTCGTACAATAACAGCTACCACACAAGCATTAAAGCTGCACCATTCGAGGCATTGTACGGCCGTAAGTGCCGGTCACCTCTCTGTTGGGCAGAGGTGGGGGAAAGTCAAATCACGGGTCCAGAAATGGTAGTTGATACTACTGAAAAGATTGCACAAATACGACAACGCATGGCGGCAGCTCGCGACCGTCAGAAAGCATACGCTGATTTAGATAGAAAACTACTCGAATTCCAGGTTGGGGATCGAGCGCTACTTAAAGTTTCACCCTGGAAGGGTGTGGTTCGTTTTGGCAAACGCGGCAAACTAAATCCATGATATGTTGGACCTTTCGAAGTTATTGAGAAAATAGGCAAAGTGGCCTACAGACTGAACTTACCACCTGAACTCAGTGCAGTTCACAACGTCTTTCACGTATCAAATCTGAAGAAGTGTACGTCAGATGAGACCCACATAGTTCCTTTGAAGGAACTCACTATCGACGAGCGGTTGCACTTCGTCGAGGAACCTGTTGAAATCACGGACCGGGATGTTAAGGTCCTCAAGAACACGAGAATCCCTCTTGTACGAGTTCGTTGGAACTCCCGCCGCGGCCCAGAGTTCACCTGGGAGCGCGAAGATCAAATGGAACTCAAATATCCCCAGTTATTCGGAACCAATGCAACTACTACTGAGGCTGAAGCTACCAATGCAGAATTTCGGGACGAAATTCCAAATCAACGGGGGGATAATGTGACACCCCAAGAAAACCAGTAATCTTCGCAAACATGCTCAGGGGAGCCGCGATACAATTCAGGTAAACAACGTCACACCATTAGCTTTCCTCAGTAACTGCATGCTAAATTTCGGGACGAAATTTCTTTCAAGTTGGGGATAATGTGACAACTCGAATTTCCGACATTCTTTATTCGCATTAAATGCACGTTGACTTTGACTAAATAGTTGTGATATGATAAATGCATTGTGTTTGCTTGATTATGTGTTTGATTGTATAACATGTCGTGAAACATAAACTGCTTAACATAAGATAGAACCCGACGAAACACAAGTGTGTTTCGCCATAACCATTCCCGACGAAACAGGATATGTTTCGCCGTATACGACTCGACGAAACAAGCTGTTTCGCCGAGCCCAGATCTGCCGAAGCCCAGCTTGGGCCCAGAACGTTATTCTGCGTATTTTTACGTAAAACATCATCATTTTACACTTTCTATCAACACAACCGAAACCCTAGAGCTCTCTCACTGTGACGGCGAACTAGAAACCACCGGAAACCTTTGTGCGATCAAACCCTCATCTCGGTTAGTAAACCTATGTGTCTTGATTGATCTTTCATCCGTGAACGTGTTCCTGTGTCATGTGATTCTGCTATGTTGATGTATAATTGCAATCGATACATGTTAGATATTAGGGTTCTTGTTATGATGATGATGATATGGATTTCGATATGAATATTGTAGTCGGATATAAATGGTTTTATGCGAAACTTAATATGATTGAATACTCGGTACTGGATGTTGTTATTATGATATGATTCTGAATGCAAGTTAGCATCTTGATAGGGTTGATGATGTGATGTTGTAATCGATATGTTGTATATGTAAGCTAGGGTTCATGCTAGACGCTAAAGTGGTCCGATGATTATGTTATGATGATGTTACAATGATTCTGTGTTGAATGATTTCTGCATGATCGATGTTATTGATGTCGGCTGCTAACATGATTAGGGTTTCTGTGTATTTTCGTAACTGCTGTAACTGTGTCTACGAATCCGACATTCGACGAAACAGGAATCTCGGCGAAACAGAATGTGTTTCGCCATGAGTCGTCGACGAATCAGAATCCTGTTTCGCCGAACAAGGCCACGACGAAACTGAAGGTGTTTCGTCAATAATGTGTTTCGCCAATATTGTGATTCGCCGGAAGTGTGTTTCGCCATAATGTGTGTTTCGCCGAACAGTAATCTGCACAGTAACATGGGTTAATTCTGTTAAGTGTTAACTGGAATATTTAACTGCTGTTAAGTGTAACCATCTTGTATATGATTGTGATTACGTGCTACATGTTTATACGTGCACAACTTGAACACAAACTGATTTCACATACGTGCATACTTTAGGACGTGATTGATTACTTGCGAGCATACACTTAGCATACCGAGCAAACCAAGGTGAGTTCACACAGCCAAGGCATGGGATTCCCAGGATGGGAATGGGTTGGATTATTTATTCGTTCAGTTTATGGAACATAGATATATGATTCCCGGTAGAGGAAGGATTATGGATAAGAACAGACTAGACTGGTTATACTAATTTAAACGATCTTCGCACACACGCCAAGGGTCGGCCGCGATATTATGACAATCTTCGCACACATGCCTAGAAAAGGCCGCGAACTATATACTCTAATCTTCGCAAACATGCCAGGGAGGGCCGCGATACTACTATACCTAGTCTAGCAAACATGGGAAATCCCCACTATACTTCGCAAACATGCCTAGAGGGCCGCGATACGATACATACGATACATGATTACTAAATGAACATACGAACTACATTATGAACACTATAACTAAACAAACTCACTGTGAACTCGCTCAACTAGTTGTTGACTCTCTGTTACATGCCTTGCAGGACCTTAGGTACTTATGGAGCTTGCATGGGAGGCACGGTCGTTGTGGACAAGGATTGTGAATACTTGATTAGACATTATGACATTTCATACTTTATTATGATGGGTTTAATTATACGCTTCCGCTATACAGTGATAACATATTTATGTTTTGGAACACCTTTCATATAGATTGGTTGGGTTAAATTGCATTTACTTTTACTTTATACATTGTTCTATATGATTGGTGGCTTGATCCTGGTCATGTCACGCCTCCAAGCGGTGGTACTCCGCGTGTGGATTTTGGGGGTGTGACAGAGAAAAAGATAGAAGACTTTCCGATTGTACGTGATTATCCTGAGGTATTTCCTGAGGAACTACCTAGCCTCCCGCCTCATCGCCAGGTCGAGTTTCAGATCGAGCTAGCTCCTGGAGCAGCGCCCATAGCTCGTGCACCGTATCGCTTAGCTCCATCAGAGTTGAAAGAGCTATCTACGCAACTACAAGAACTCTTAGATAAGGGTTTTATTCGTCCTAGCTCTTCGCCCTGGGGAGCTCCAGTGCTATTCGTGAAGAAGAAAGACGGTACGTTCAGAATGTGCATTGACTACCGTGAACTTAATAAAGTGACTGTGAAGAATCGCTATCCTCTTCCACGCATTGACGACTTGTTCGACCAGCTGCAAGGGTCGAGCTACTATTCAAAGATTGATTTGAGATCGGGATATCACCAGCTAAGGGTCCGAGAAGAGGACGTCTCTAAAACAGCCTTTAGAACCCGTTATGGACATTATGAGTTTTTGGTCATGCCGTTTGGGATAACAAACGCACCGGCGGTCTTCATGGACTTGATGAATCGCGTGTGCAAGCCGTACCTAGACAAGTTCGTTATAGTTTTCATCGATGACATCCTGATCTATTCTAAGAGTCAGGAGGAACACGAGCAGCATCTACGACTCATTTTGGAACTCCTTCGAACAGAACAGTTGTACGCCAAGTTTTCAAAATGCGACTTCTGGCTTCGTGAAGTCCATTTCTTAGGCCATGTGGTGAACAAGGATGGGATTCACGTTGATCCATCCAAGGTAGATTCGATCAAGAGCTGGCCTGCACCTCGTACGCCAACGGAAATTCGCCAATTCTTGGGATTGGCAGGTTACTACAGAAGGTTTATTAAGGATTTTTCTAAGATTGCACAGCCTCTCACTTAACTAATGCAGAAGGGCGTTGTTTATCGTTGTGGAAATGCACAGGAGTTAGCGTTTCAGCACTTAAAGGATAGACTTTGCAGTGCACCTATCCTTTCATTGCCAGAGGGCACAGACGACTTCGTGGATTATTGCGACGCATCTATTCAGGGTCTTGGTTGTGTATTGATGCAGCGGGATAAAGTTATAGCCTACGCCTCACGCCAACTCAAAGTTCATGAAAAGAACTACACCACACACGATTTAGAGCTGGGAGCTGTTGTTTTTGCACTTAAGATATGGAGACACTACCTGTATGGTACCAAATGCGCCATCTACACTGATCACAGGAGCCTCGAGCATATCTTTAAACAGAAGGAAATCAACATGCGACAACGACGATGGGTCGAACTGCTGAATGACTACGAATGCTCGATCAGGTACCACCCGGGCAAAGCCAATGTTGTGGCTGACGCCCTCAGTCGGAAGGACACTGCACCCAAGCGCGTACGAGCTTTACAACTCACCATACAGTCTAGTCTTCCTTCCCAAATACGAAATGCTCAGGTAGAAGCATTGAAACCAGAAAACGTCAGGGCTGAAGCCCTACGCGGCTCAAGGCAACGCTTAGAACAGAAGGAGGACGGTGCTTACTACGTAACAGGACGCATTTGGGTCCCACTTTATGGCAACCTACGAGAACTTATGATGGATGAGGCACACAAGTCTCGCTACTCATTGCACCCTGGTTCGGATAAAATGTACCACGATATCAAAACCACATATTGGTGGCCTAGCATGAAGGCCCACATAGCAACTTACGTTAGCAAATGCTTGACTTATGCGAGAGTCAAGGCGGAATACCAGAAACCTTCAAGCCCACTTCAACAACCAGAGATACCACAATGGAAATGGGAGCAAATTTCCATGGATTTTGTTACTAGCCTACCTAGATCTCAACGTGGTAACGATACTATTTGGGTGATCGTGGATCGACTCACAAAGTCTGCTCACTTCCTGGCTATCAAAGAAACGGATAAGTTCTCCACCCTAGCAGAAGTATATCTCAAGGAAGTTGTCTCGAGGCACGGGGTGCCCACCTCTATTATCTCGGATCGAGATGCACGTTTTACTTCAGAGCTGTGGCAAGCAATGCACAAGTCCTTTAGCTCATGTTTGGATATGAGCACAGCTTATCACCCGCAGACGGATGGGCAGTCAGAACGTACCATCCAGACCCTCGAAGACATGCTTAGGGCATGTGTAATTGACTTTGGAAACGGCTGGGAAAAGCATCTGCCACTTGTGGAATTTTCGTACAACAATAGCTACCACACCAGCATTAAGGCTGCTCCGTTTGAGGCATTGTACGGGCGTAAATGCTGGTCACCTCTTTGTTGGGAAGAGGTGGGGGATAGTCAGATTACTGGTCCAGAACATGTGGTTGACACAACAGAGAAAATTGCCCAGATACGACAACGAATGGCGGCAGCTCGTGACCGTCAGAAAGTCTACGCCGATAAGGGCAGAAAACCACTAGAGCTCCAGGTTGGGGAGCGTGTACTACTCAAAGTTTCACCCTGGAAGGGTGTGGTTCGTTTTGGGAAACGGGGCAAACTTAACCCACGATACGTTGGACCTTTCGAAGTCATTGAGAAAATAGGCAAGGTGGCCTACAGACTGAACTTACCAGCAGAACTCAGTGCAGTTCACAATGTTTTCCACGTGTCAAATCTGAAGAAGTGCCTGTCAGATGAGACCCATGTAGTTCCTTTGAAGGAGCTCACTATCGACGAGCAGTTACGATTCGTCGAGGAACCAGTCGAAATCACGGACCGGGATGTTAAGGTCCTCAAGCGTACTAGAATACCTCTCGTTCGAGTTCGTTGGAACTCACGTCGTGGCCCAGAGTTCACCTGGGAACGCGAAGATCAGATGAAACAAAAGTAACCCCAACTGTTCGCAAACGGTACAACTACTACTGAGGCTGAAGCTACGGAATTTCGGGACGAAATTCCAGATCAATGGGGGAGGATATGACACCCCAGGAAAACCATACAACTTAACTAGCTTCCTCAGTGAGTACATGCTAAATTTCGGGACGAAATTTCTTTCAACTTGGGGATAATATGACAACTCGTATTTCAGAACCTATCCTTGGGCTAAGAGTAGCGTGTTTGAACACTATGTGATTGTATGAACTTGGTTGATTAATTAAATGTTTGATGTTTGTTATGTGTTTATTGTGTAACGAATGTATGTATGTATATAAACGAGCTCTAAAACACAACACGACCCGATCGCACAAGCCCATTCGGGCCATACTCAAAACACAAGGGCAGCCCAAGGAAGGGTACGGCCTACCCCCTAGCTATACGAAAACATTATCTCATCTTAGGGATTAGTTTCACATAATTCACAACACACCAAACCCTAAATCTCTCTTGCTCTCTCTCTAAGTCGACGGCAGTCACACCTCTCCTCTATCGAAGATTTTCTGTTTGGATCAATCCTCGTTCCATCTGTAATCGGTTAGTGTTTCATGTTACATGTTTGTAAATGATGTCATGATTCTATGATTCGATAGAATGATTAGGGTTACATACATAATGAACGATGATGTTATGTGGTAAAGATCGATTGAATGCATGATGATGACTGATTACATAAATATGCTACATGTAAATTTTCTAGTTACATAATAATAAATATGTTGATGTCATAATGGAAGTGGTGGCCATGTGTTCTAATCAAACAATAATAGTTGGTGGGTATGTGAAACAATGGCCAATGTTGTCGGCCAATTACTTGAAGGGGTCCAATCGATTAGAGGGATCATGGGGCATCTAATTAATGTTGTCAGAATATGTTATGATTGTTCATGTTCGTCCCTGAGGTCGAGTGTATTAATGGATTGCATGTTAATAGGCTGTTAGATGTGTATAAGGTGGATAACTTTGACAAAAAAAGAAATGGCGGCCCATGTGTTGATCTAATCAAACATATTATGTTAAATGCATGAGTGTCAGTAAGCATGTTATCAAATTCCCATGTATTGATTTAATCAAATAGACTTTTGATAATATTGTCAGTATGCATGCTAGGCATATTAAATGGTGAAATGATGCTTGGTTGTAAATTGTATTAGACTTGGGGAAACGCATATCTGTTAGTGATGATGATTGCTTGTTTGATCGAATATTAATTAAGTGTGAAACGGTTAATTTGTTGATCGGTCAAATAAATGGAAACTTTGTGAATGATTTCAAGATAAATGTTATGTAACTGATTTTCGTGATATCCGGATGATAAAACTAATCGCACTAGACATCTCAGTCGCACAAGAATTAATGAACCGCACAAGTTGTCATGTTACTTAACTGTTGGGCCGGGTATATGTTTGGCCCGGATTAGCTTCAATCGCACAAAGGTTCATGGATCGCACAAGGGATCCGTGACTATATTGTTGGGCCGGTTACTTATTTAACAACTTATGTTATGTTGGGCTTCTTGATATTTTGGGCCGGGTGTTTATCGGAATCGCACAACATGTTGTGGATCGCACAAGGCCGTGCTGAACGCACAACATGTTGGGCCGATTGTTTTTGGGCCATATCTTTCGGATCGTACAAGATTAGACACGAGGAGTGCTTGACTGTTACTGTTAAGGTGTTAACGTGTATTATGTGTTTGCCATGATCAACTTGTGTTTATAATCTGCTACCTATGTGTAATCATACGTGCACCTAAACCTGACTTGTATGGTAACCATGTTAGGACGTGGTTGACCACTAGCTGCTAGACTTGACCTTTCTGTGTATCTGCCGAGCAAACCAAGGTGAGTTCACACTAGCCAAGGCATGGGATTCCCAGGGGTTGGGAATGGGATTGAATAACTACTCGTACAACTATTACTATTAAACAAATTATTACTGTCCTCGGTTGAAGGGCACGTACGTAAAATCTACGTACACTTATACTTACTACTGTCCTCGGATTGAAGGGCACGTACGTAAAGCCTACGTACACGATCTTAAGACCATCACCTCTATCAAAGGAAGTCCCTCAATTATCGACTTAATCGCCGAGGCCTAGGGCGAGCGGGTCATTAGTTAATAGCGCTATTAGGTTTAACAAACCTCACACCGTGCCAGTCGGACGGGCGTGTACTAATGGACTATGGGCAAAGGGTCAATGCTGATAGACATTGACTTAGGGCACCTCTTATATTTTCGTAGCAGTCGATACGCGTGGTCTTGTAACACATGGGAAGCCCCCACTAATCATCGCACGCATGCCTGGACTGGCAGCAAGGATTACGCGATACATGGTTTACAAAACGAATATATACGATTTATGAAATGAATACTTTAACCAACAACTGTCTGTGAACTCGCTCAACTTTGTTGTTTATTCATTGCTACATGCCTTGCAGGTCATTAGGTACCCATGGAGCTTGCACAGGGAGGAACGGTCGTTGTGGGACATGGCGATTTGTGCCATGCTTTAGACATTACCTTATTTCATATTTAATACTTGCTATGGGTTCTTAAAAATTATGCTTCCGCTAAACACCTAACTATGCTTTGGTTTTGAACACCTTTCATATTGGTTTGTTGAATTAGGTTTAATTATCTACTTGTTCAATATGATTGGTGGCTTGATCCTGGTCAGTCACGCCTCCAAGCGGTGATACTCCGCGTGTGGATTTTGGGGGTGTGACAAGTATAACCACTATTTTATTCAGTAAATAAAATGGGTTATGTTAAAATTTCAAGTCGTTTCGATTTGGGATGGTTCGGGTAACATTTGATGCAAAACTATGCGGTAAAACGGTTAAAAATCGGCTTTTCAGAGGATTTTTATAAAACTGTTTTAGATCAGTAAGTAAACTGATATTTTTGATATAAAAATAAGTACTTTAACTTATATTAAGTTTACTTGGTGTTTGGTTAGTCATACGTGACTTCCGACGCCGAAAAATGTTACCGAATCGCTAAAATAAGTGTTTTTCGACGTACACTAGAATGGGTAGTTCATGGGTATATTTTACGTGTTACAATGTGCTATGTGTTTTACAATATGTGTATGATGATGTGTTAGTGTTGACAAGATTATGTGTATTACGCTAACCCATATATATAAGTACACCAAAATAATCAAAAATAATAACTTTTCGAGAAATCTCAAAGTTATGTGAAAATTCTAAGTATCGGAGAAACTTATGTATTTTTTTTGGGTTTTTGATTATTAAATCATTCTTATTTAATTTAGGACGAATAAACAATTTGAGGGATTGTGTTAACATATAAAAACGCACCCAAAGGTGAGTACATAGATCCCCTCTTTTTACATGTTTTGGATTGTTTTGGGGTGATTCATATGTATCAAAACGATTTTGACGTTTTAACGATGGTTTCAAAAAAACGATTAAGATGGTTTATACTAAACTAATATCGATTTCGACGATGTGAACGAACTTGTTGGTTGTAGTTACATAACGAATGACATTCATTAATTTTGGCCGAACCGACCAGTATTAGGTTATGGTACCATAGGATCTGACAAGTCCCGTTATCAGACTTCACCCATGGTTATGTGTGGGTTATGTGGGTAATGACTGAACCTAATGATTGTTAACTTACCCTTTGGTGGTTTGTTAATACGAGTTGAACAAGTTGAATGATGAAAGAGTCACGAAGGTTTGAATGTTATTAGCGAGACGACCAAAAAGTAGTTTTCACAATTAAAACGAGAACGATTTGAGCGAGTGAATTATTTGAACGATTTGGAACGATTTGAATGATTTAAACAAATGAACGATGGTCTATAACGACAACGAGTTAAAGGATGTCACACAACGATGTTTACGAAACTATATTAACCATACGAGTTTTATTACGAGAACGATTTATGATTTGGTTTACATAAACAAATGTTTTGGGTTAAGATTCATGGCATCGAGGTTTATAAATTATAACCAATCTGTTTTGACTTGGTTATTCATTTTACAATACAAACATTTTACAAAACAAGGCTTCTAATGTCAATTAACGAAGTTGTACGAGATATTTCAACATGTAAACGAGCCATGAATCTGACACTCACACAAAAACTATGTGCTCGCCAGCATTTCTTTGCTGACTTTGTTTTTACATATGTTTCAGGTGAAGTTGCTTGATATTGATTGCTAGGATGCATGAGTCACATAGGATCTGGACGAGGCCTTAGTGACACAATAATAATGATAGTCGATATATAACTTGCTTGTCAGTTTCAAAGACAATGTTAATGCTTAATGATTAAATAAAACGAAACTCTTTGTATCCATGGTTGTGAAACAATAATTCTGTTACAACACTCCCCGATGTTTCCGCCATGATTTGTTGTTTTACGTGGTCGGGGTGTGACATAATATATGCCTTAACATGTCTAAAAATGTTGCCAAATCAGTTTAGATGTCAAAAGTTATGTTACATATGCTTAAAATGAATTTGGCGTAAAAAGGGCATTTTGGTAATTTTCCTAAGGCATATAAACTACCTATCATATGACTAACTAAATGTAGTGACCATAAGGTATAACCTTGGAAGGTTATTCCCTATGCAACTATGGTCACCTAATATGTTTGGTCGGATCCTATTGATCGACCAAACGGGTCGAGTTCGAAAGTCTAAGTGGTTGTTTAGACCGTTTACCTTTACGACCCTATATAAGCACTAAACCTAAAGTGACGAGCTAAACATGTTAAAACATGCTTAACGAGGTTTGAAAACAGGTTTGGTATCAAAAAAAACGGTTTTGATACCTAAAAGTAGTTTGGTTACAAAATACGCAAGAATACGCATTTTGGCCGAAACTACGACTCGCCACTATGCCTAGATAACGTGGTAATCAGTAGGTATAGTCACAAGAGACTAAAACCATCGTGATTACGATCACGTTATGAAGTTCAAACGAACTTCATGTTGACCATAAACTGGTCAAAGCAGAAATTCAAACACAGTTTGACTTTCACACTTAAAACGTGAAAAAGAACGAAAGAGGACTTACAACGGGTCCAAGAATGGAAGTTTTGATCCGATTACTCTCAGGTATGAAGTGTATAACTTCAACTTAGAGAGCCAAATCAGATCAAAGTGTGAGTTTTGAAGCAAGAGGGTGGGGGTATTTATAGGAAAACCAAGACCCTTAGGATCGTTCATCGAAAACCGAGCTTCGATCTGGACCTTACATGTGTGCCCATGGTTTTAGAATACCATGGGTACCCCAAAACAAGCCCCTAGTTTCATTAAAACCATGTGAAAATGAGGGGAATAGCTGGAACAAGCTGAAAATCAGATTTTCAACATTGGTCCCTTCCTAAGATAACTATGGCAGATTGTCAATTTTGATCCCTAAATGTGCAAAACATGGTTTTTGATGCATTTTTGACACGTTTAAGCCCCGCTAATCCCATTTCAAGGCTCTAAAATGAATTTAAAGTATAGGGAACATGAAACATGCTCAAAAATATCTTGGATGTCGGTTTGTTTGGTCGTACGGTTGCGTTGTTCGGTTAATTACGACGAAACACGAACGAACGCGAAAAACGATCCAAATTACGCGACGAATGGAATTTTATCAAGCCAATCACTAAAATAAAATATTTTAATGATTAAATAAATTTTTGGATGTCCGGATGTATTCAGAACGTAAGATATGCGCGAAAATGCAAACTTATGCACTTTTTGACGCTTTTAGTCCCTGAATGACCAAAAAGTTTATTTTGGCATACCGAACCCCTCAAAGCCTATTTATAAGCTATGTAAAGGATATTTAGGGTATGTTTAACTTATGTTCATATTCCGGATTGTTCGTTACAGTACGAATCGGCATACTTTCGCAGTTTGTTGAATTTAGTCCCTGTAAGCGAATAAACTTGATTTCGGCATACCAAACCTTCCAAAACTTATTTCTAAGGTATGTAAAGGTTATTTAAGGTATGTTAAGACTATGTCACTATTCTGGAGTGTTTGTTGCATTAAACTAGTTATATTTACGCATCAGTTCGAGTATAACCTTCCAGAAAGCGATTTAAAGCTCGAAATCAAACAAGAATTGATATGTGCAAATGATACACATATTTATACAAATCCCTAGTATGAAATACAATATTTAATTGATTTGGTATTTGTTTGATGGTCGTGGAGGCACAGGTGTCACATTTAGCACCTAGTCTCTTCTTCAAATTGTTGACAATTATCTTGTTTGAGGATTCTGCTTGTCCATTTGCTTGAGGATGTACCGGAGTTGATGCAATCATCTTGATCCCCCAACTTTTGCAAAAATCAGTAGTCCTCTTACTGATAAACTGAGAGCCATTTTCACAAATTATCTCAGCTGGTACCCCAAACCTAGTCAAGATATTCCTTTTTATGAAAGAGACTACTTCTTGATCTCTGACTTGAACAAAGGCCTGAGCTTCAACCCATTTGGAGAAATAATCTGTTATTGCCAACATAAAAACTTTTCCTCTTGGAGCCTTTGGAAATTTTCCCACTATATCCATACCCCATTTCATGAATGGCCAAGGGGAAGCAATAGGATATAATGGCTCAGCAGGCTGATGTAGTTTAATGTTGTGCCTCTGACATGCATCCCATCTTCGAGCATACTCTGCAGCATCTTTCCTCATAGTCGGCCAATAGTATCCTGTTCTTAGCACCTTCAAGAATAATGATCTGCCCCTAGTATGGTTGCCACAATCTCCTTCATGTATATCCTGGAGTACCTCCTTGGTCTCAGGATCCTCCAAGCATCTTAGGTATGGACCTGCAAGAGACTTCTTATACAAAACATCATTTATAATAATGAAATGAGATACCTTCATCCTGAAAGCCTTAGGATTTTCATCCTTTGGGATGTATCCTTCTTTGAGATATTTCATGATCGGGGCCGTCCAGGATCTAGGATCCTCCTCAGGATAGTCATCTTCAGGATCCTGAATACTTGCTACTTCTTTATCCCGAGACTTGAAGAGTTCCATCGCAGGATACATAATATGTAGTATCGGTATTTGAGTTCCTTACGGTATCCTGATTGTAGATCCCAAATTTGCCAAAGCATCTGCCTCGGCATTATCCTCTCTTGGTACCTGTTCAAGTGTAAAAACATCGAAATATCCTGCTAATTTTTTGAGAATTTCAAGATATTCGATTAACCTTCCACCTTTGACTGCATAGGATCCATTGAAATGGTTAGTAATTAACAAGGAATCAACATATACTTGCAAACTTTTAATATTCATACTCCTGGCCAACTCTAATCCTGCAATCAAAGCTTCATATTCTGCTTCATTATTAGTGGCAGGAAATTCACACCTAATAGCCTAGGGTAATATGTCTCCCTGTGGCGATTTTAGTAGTATACCTAATCCTGCACCTCTTACATTAGATGCACCATTAGTATATAATGTCCAGGATTCTAAGGTTTCTCCTAGTTGTTGTACTTCTAGGTCTACTTTATTTTGAATGTCACTACTTAAATCAGCAACAAAGTCTGCTAAAGCCTGAGACTTTATAGCATTTCTAGGTTTATATACTAGATCATAGGAACTTAATTTTACGGACCATTTAGCCATCCTACCTGACATTTCAGGTTTTCTAAGTACATTTTTAACAGGATAATTAGTTTTAACATGAATCCTATGCATCTCAAAATAATGTCTAAGCTTAGTTGATGCCATGACCAAAGCTAATATCATTTTCTCTAAGTGTGAGTATCTAGTTTCAGCATCTAACAAACTCATACTAACATAATAGACACGATACTGCTGACCTTCATGATCCTTTACCAGAACAGCACTTACAACATTCCCTGACACTGCAAGATACAGGGATAATGGTTCACCATCCTCGGGCTTCATCAACAAAGGTGCAGTTGAAAGATATTGCTTTAATTCTTGTAGGGCCGCTTCATGCTTTTCTCCCCATTCGATTTTTTAATCTTCTTCAGGATATCGTAGAATTCCTTGCATCTCTCTAAGGATCTTGATATAAACCTATTCAATGCCGTTACTCGTCCTATTAATCTTTGCACATCTTTCATGTTGGATGGTGACTTGATATCCATGATAGCTTTGATCTGTTCCGGGCTTGCTTCTATCCCCCTTTTAGTCACCATATATCCTAAAAACTTTCCTGCCCCCACTCTGAAAATGGCACTTGGCAGGATTCAGTTTCATATTGTACTGGTCCAGGATGTCAAATGCACCTTCAATATCCCGGAGATGATCCTCAGCCTTATTAGACTTTACCACCATATCATCAATGTATACCTCCATGGTGCCCCCCATTTTGTCTTTAAACATCATATTCACCAATCTCTGGTATGTTGCACCTACATTTTTCAAACTGAAAGGCATGGCACTAGAACAATAAATACTTGTTGGTGTCATGAAAGCAGTATCCTCCTGATCAGAGGGTTCCATTTGGATCTGCTGGAATCCTGAGGATGCATCCATAAAGGTTAGCATTTCATGACCGGCAGTTGCATCCACCATCGAGTCTATATGAGGCAAAGGAAATGGGTCTTTAGGACACGCTTTGTTTAGGTCTGTTTAATCTACACAAACTCTCCATTTCCCATTCTTCTTTTGAACCACGACCACATTTGCTAGCCACTTGGGAAATTTGACTTCCCTAATCATCTTGGACTTCAACATTCTTTCAACCTCTTCCTGTATGATTGCGTTTCTTTCAGGAGCAAACTTCCTTCTCTTTTGTTGAACGGGCTTGAAAGACCTGTCAATCCCAAGCTTATGAGTTATAATATCTTTAGAAATACCTGTCATATCCTCATGCTTCCATGCAAACGTGGACATCCTACATTTCAAAAAGTTAGTTAACTGATTTTCAATATCCTGAGGGATATTAGCTGCTACGAGCACCGAGATATCTGGATTATCCTGATCCAGGATAATTTTCTTAACATCTTGCTCTGAGGCTTTCACGATATCCTGGGCTCGTATCTTTAATTGCTATCATGCTTTAGGCTTTGTTGAAGACTTCATTGAGGAAGAATAACATTCTTTTGCCTCCTGCTGATCGCTTTCCACCTTGACAACTCCCCAAGGGGTAGGAATCTTGATACACTGATGATAGGTTAATGGGACAGCCTTCATATCATGGATCCATGGTCTGCCCAATATAATATTGTAGTAGGATAAGGAATCCATGACACAGAAACGTTGCATTGAATTCACTCCCTCAACATATACTGGTAATTTTATTTCTCCCACCGTATTCTTGGCCTCTCCACTGAACCCTACAAGTACAGTGGATTTTGAAGTGATCTCCATCTGGGGAATGTTCATTCTCTTCAGTGTTTCCAGCTGGATAATGTTGACATAACTGTCGTTGTCCACCAGTATCATGCGCACAAAATGATTAGCAATATACAAAGTGATTACCAAACCACCGTGAGGAGGATCCTGGATGCTATCTCGGTCATCACTATCAAACGTTATCACTTTATCAGTTGTAAGAGTTCTCATCCTGGTCGGCTTATCTCCCCATTCTGCCTTAGCCTCCTTGGCATGTCTTTTTGCTACTGAGTAAGAGGTTCCACATATGTCGGATCCTCCTGAAATAAAGTTAATTATCTTGGCGTCTGCAGGAGGTGATGTTGCTCGTTCAGGATCCTTCTCAGTATCCTGTCCCTTATTCTTTTTTCTACCCAGAAGATCCTTCAGGTATCCTTTGCTTAGCAGATAGCTTATTTCCTTCCTCAGGGCTATGCAATCTTCCGTGACATGTCCAAAATCCTCATGGAAAGCACACCATTTGGATTTATCTTTCCTATCGGCCTTTTGCTGGTTCTTCCTGGGCCACCTCGCTTTATCTCCCAAACCCTGCATAGCATACATTAGTTCGGGTATATTAACAGAAAAACAATATTCTGACAATTCAAGATACTCCTCAGGATCCCCATCCTCAATAACATTCACTTTCTTGCTGTCATTCCGGCCATATTGTTTAGAGCGATATGGTTTGTATGAGGATTATGACTTCCTGTTAGTTGATTCATATGTTGAGGATGAATTCATCCTCTCTTGCATCTTTTTGTCGTCTTCCAGTCTAATATATCTCAAACCCCTGTTTCGAGCTTCATCCAGGTTCCTGCAAGGATTCATTACAAGATCCGGATAGATTTGGGAATCCTTCTGCAATCCCATTTTGAATACCTGTACAGCCGTGGCAACATCAAGGTGAGGGATGTCCAAGGATTCCCTGCTAAACTTGTTCACATAATCCCTTAAGGATTCTTGAGGACCTTGAGTTATCCTGTAGAGATCACTGGTTTGTTTCTCAAAACTTTGACTACAAGAAAATTGACTATTAAATAAGTTAACTAAGTGAGCAAATGATGTAATTGAATGAGGTGGAACATTTAAGAGCCACTTTAAGGCTGATCCTGTTAGAATAGAGCGGAAGCCCTTGCATAGGCTTGCTTCCTTGAGATCTAGAGGAATATGGTTAATTTCCATCCTTTCTCTATACTTAGCAATATGCTCCTCGGGATCTGTGGTTCCGTCATATAGCTTCATATTGGGAGTTTGAAATCTTTTTGGGATTTCAGCATCACATATAGGATATGCAAACCGAGATATCCTGTGGGTATCCTGGGATACTTCCGGGATGGGCTGAATAACCCAAGGTACACTGGATATCATATCTTTCAGCTTCTGAAGCTCCCTAGAGAGTGCTGATGTCACACCTGTATCCTGCAAAGATCCAAAACTGTTAGTAGCAGGAGTATTAATGTTATTAGACACGTTACCAGTTTGGTGATTCTGGCCATATCCTGGAGCATATCCTGAGCCCCTCATAGGTTATCCCTGACTGTTGAAGGTATCTCAGGAGTATGACCCTGAGAATGGCTTGGTATAATATTGCCCTGGTTATCCTCAGTGTATACTGCTGAACTGAAGTTCAACGCTCTGGGTTACAAGGGAGTGACAGTATCCTCAGCAGGCCTGTTAGAGTTAGACTTCAAGAGTTATATTTCTCTTATCAGCATTTGATTGGTCTCCTGCTATTGCTTCATCTGATCCTGTATACTACCAAACAAAGTTAGAATTTCATCATTAGAAGCCATAACAGGAGTTCTCCCTGAAGCAGCAGATCCATGGACATTTTGAGTAGGAACAATATCCCGAGATGTGTGAGTTTCAATCCTCCTTGGAGGATCTTGAGGTTGTGAAAAAGCTTGCGTCCTTAGAGGTGGTGGAAGCACCGAACCAATTGTTGCAGAGGTTGTAGCGGACATAGTAGAAGAGCTCATGTTTGATTTTGAGGCCATTGAAAATAGTTGTGCAAAAAGTTTTGAAAAGAGAAAACCAAGTAAAGATTTTAGCAAGGTTTTTAATATGAATAGCACCTCTTCTGTCACACCCCGACCGCGTTAAAACAACGAAACCACGGCGGAAACATCGGGGAGTGGAGCGACAGAATTATTGTTTCACAACCATGGATTCAAAAGTTTCATTTTATTAAGATATTAACCATTTACATTATCTTAAAATAAAACAAACAAGTTAAACATAGTCTATCATCGTTATTATGTCACTAAGGCCTTGTCCAGTCCTAAGTGAGCATGCATCCTACTTGTAACCAACATCATTCGACACCACCTAAAAGATATGTAAAAATAAAGTCAGCAAAGAAATGCCGGCGAGCACATGGGTTTTGTGTAAGTGTCAGACTCATGGCTCGTTTATATGTTGAACTAACTCGTACAACCTCGTTAATCGATATTGGAAAACCTTGTTTTGTAAAGCATTTGTATTGTAAAATGAACAACTAAGTCAAAATAGATTGGTTATAGTTTATAAAACCTCGATGCCATGAATCTTAACTCAAAACATTTGTTTAAGTAACCAAATCATAAATCGTTCTCGTTTTAAAACTCGTATGGTTTATATCGTTTAGTAAACATCGTTTGTGTGACATCATATCAAATCGTTCGCCCAAGTGAACTAGATAATGCCATGATATGTAATATGATAAAAACACTTATATATAAGAAGTACCAGCAGCGTATCTACCATGTTTCTATCACATTACACCCGTCCCGTTATCTAAACACTAACCAAAAACCAATTGTTCGTTCAATTTGTTTAACTCATTCAAATCGTTCTATCGTTTCAAATCGTTCAATCGTTCAATATCGTTTCAAAATCGTTCAATCGTTCAATATCGTTCTCGTTCAAATCATTATCGTTTTAATTGTGAAAGCTACTTTTGGTCGTCTCGTGGAATACATTCAAACCTTCGTAACTCGTCCATTGTTCAACTCATATTAACAAACCACCAAAGGGTAAGTTAACAATTAACAGGTTCAGTCGTTACCCACAAAGCCCCCACACATAACCATGGGTGCAGTCTGATAACGGGATTTGTCAGATCCTATGGTACCATAACCTAATACTGGTCGGCTCGGCCAATGCTAATGAATGTCATTCGTTATATAAATACGTTCAACAAGTTCGTTCACATTATCGAAATTGTTATTGTTTAATATAAACCATAGTATTCGTTTTTGAAATCATCGAAATCGTTTAACACATATGAATCACCCCAAAACAATTGAAAATAGTAAAATAGGGGAACTATGTACTCACATTGAAGTGCAAAGTATCCTTGATTAAAGTGAACTAGCAAAGCTCGAGTAAACCAAGGAAATCAAATAGCACCTAGTAATCGGATCGCTAGTTAATAAATCGACACCTAAATTGGAAGATTGGGTAGAACGAGGTCTTGTAAACCAAATGAGTATTGGAACTCATGTGATATGGTTTAACAAAGCCTACATTCTAAATCAGAACCTATCCTAAGTGCTTACGACCCGTTACGACCAATTAAGGTAGCTTACGCCACTTTAACGCGTCGTTCGCGCAAACGCGCGTTCGAGACGCCTAACTAGTCCTATGACAAGTATTATATGCCCTAACATGTTTAAATATGTTGTATAATCAGTTAAGTGACAAAATTTCAAGTTACATATGCTTAAAATCCAATTATGCATAAAAAGGCATTTTGGTCATTTACCTAAGGCATATAAACTACCTATCATACAACTAATTAAACTAAGTGACCATAAGGTATAACCTCGGAAGGTTATTCCCTATACAACTATGGTCACAATATATGCTTGCTCGGATCCTAACGATCGACCAAACGGGTCGGGTTCGAAAGTCTAAGCGGTGGTTAAGACCGCTTATCTTACGTCCCTATACAAGCACTAGACTAAAAGTGATGAGTTAAACATGTTTAACTAAGTTAGAAAACAGGTTTTGATATCAAAACAAAGTGTTTTGATGTGACAACCCTCACCAAAACAGGTGTCCGTACAAGATAATTAACATTTAATTAATGCTTAATTACTGTGCTTGCTTGCCATTATGATTAAACTGCTTCTTGATTTCTGATACATACATGTACATGCATCATACTTTATTACTGTCACTCCATTATTTACGCAGAACATCAGTGACAACCTTGATGCGCAAAAGCACAGTGAGCACACTATACGGATAACCCAGTAAACATGCTGATATAGCCAGCACTAGACAGACACTGTCTCTTAGGCCAGTATGAGCCGGGAATAGTTTACTACACTAGTAGGGAGTGTAGGGAGGTGAGGATTGTAGAACTGCGTCACTAGGCAATATTTATAGTGACCGGATGTGCCTAAAACATGCTTAAATTACAAAATTCTGCACTTTCTACTAAAATTCAGCATTTAACTTAACTAGTAAAGTGCAAAAACATGGGAAAATAATACGAGACACTTTCCAAAGTGTCAGGAATTTATTGTGTCACTAAAAATAATATTAAAGACACTTTAAATGATTATTTAGCACTTTAACGGATTAATATCCAACCAAACAACCGGACTTTACCCGGAACATAAAAATATTAACAATGACATTGTTTTTCCTTTTCTGAGTCAGTTAGGGTCCCCAAACACCCTAACACCCGTTATATTTTATAACACACTAATAACTAGTTTAAAGTTCCTATCTAAATTAACTTAACACTAACTACATGGTTGAAATCAAACTAAATACCCACCCCCCCTTGACCGAATCGGTCCCCCAAGGGGACACACACCACATAACTTTGATTATTTTAATCATGGTTGCCTAATATCTAGTAAACATTTGGTCTAATGGTTAATAGTGGGAAATGGTCTTTAAAAAGACTTGGTGGACAAGAGCATTACATTCACCAACACTTAAACAAAATTGCATCTCTCTCTTTCCCTCCCTTGGAGACTCTCGGCCGAACCCAACACCCACATCTCCCTTTTGTTAATTATTTTATTAATGGGTGTTAGATATTTAGTGAGCATATTACATGAAGGTTAAAAGCTTGAAGTGGTTTATAAATATACACCAAAGACAATCCTTCTCTTTCATTCAACAACTAACTCAACTCTCTCCTTCTACACTCCATTCTCGGCCCACCCCTAACCACCATCATTCAACCTCCTTCAAACATTCCAAGCATACACAATGGTGCTAGAGATCATACAAGCAAGCTTGGTGTGTTCGGAAGCTCAAGGACCGCTCTAGCTTCCTTTTATCCACCACTTTTACGTCTTGTTTCTTCCCTAGCCTCGAGCTAGTAGTAAGTGCCTCTAAACATCCTCTTGATCCTGTTTAAAGTGGTTAACAAGTGATTTAACGGATAAAAGTCAAGAACTTACAAGATCAAAACTAAAAGTCTTGAATAAAAGATGAACTAGTTGGTTAAAGAAAAGCTAGTGGTGTAAAACTTATGAAACTTGTCTAGATATGATTATTTTATGTTGTTTGATGCTAGTAGTGGGATAGATCATCATCTAACCATGCTAGATCATGTTCATGAAACATGAACTAGTAGTTTGTTAAGTGTGAAAGTTACAAGATGATGAACTCTTCCACTAACAAAACATGAACTTGTGTAAAAGTGATTTTTCTTGTAAAATAGAGTTTTAAACTAGTAGATCTAAAGATCTACAAGTGGTATTTTCGAAGAACCAAGTGTAAGATGCAAACCATGTTTAAAAGCCGGATCTTTCATGAACTAAAAGCGTTTTTGTGAACAAACAAGTGTGTAAACACTTGTGTGACAAAAGGATTTAACAAAGAAATATTTCCGTAATTTTTGACTAAGAAGTTGTAAAATTGCATATTCCTTAAAAATAAGGTTTTCAAGAAACTGATTTTATTTTTAAAGATGGAAAGATCTACTAAATGTGTTGGAAAGTTACTACATCTTTTTACACAACTTACAAGTTCATGCGTTCGCGATTTATACTTATTTTTTTGACTAGTTTGATATTGGAATATTGTATGTTGATGATTGATAAGTGATTGATTGAATTTTTTTAAAAGAAAACGATACACTAGTAAGCGTGGCCACCTCCAGTTACATAGGAAACTCTGGCGAAATTTTTCCAGAAATATAACACTTGGAAATATTTTTGTGACAAGTGCTTATAAATATATTTTAACTTGTTTTTCCAAGTAAACTTCGCCAAGATTTTTATTACAAAATGACCAAGTGTCGGAGGTGGATTTTTGTAAAGGAAACTTGTTAAATATATTGAGAATATATATTTCATAACAAAACGCTTGTGTGCTTACGTGATTATTTAGTGAACTAAAGATATATTATTTTTAGGGTAAAAATAATATTACTTGATATATCATGAAAATACGACTCCAAAACGATACCAACACCCTCACAAATAAATATTTAAGTTACGTCGGTATTGTTTTTACAACGCAAACTCTAAAACGTAACGCGTATATTTTGATAAGTATTATTTTGGAAAAGGTATGAAGTAAAATATAATATTTTTGGGAAAAATATGTATATTTTGGACAAGTGATTTAAAATATATTTTTCAAGTAAGACTTAAAAATATATTTATCGGAATTATAACGTATACGTATGTTTTGGTAAAATATTATTTTGGAAACTAAGGAGGTGAAAATATATTATTTTTGGGTAAAATACATATATTTTGGAAATAAGTTATTTTGGACAAAAAGGATAAGTATATTTGCTAAGTGGGACTTAAAATATATTTTCAGAAATATAAAGCATACATGTATTTAAAAACCCCCATCCTTGGGAAGGGAACACGAATACTAAGACTTGAGAAGTACTAATACAGAAATGTTGAATAAACAATTATTCCAAAACTAAATACAATTATTATTACTTGGAATAATACCATAATCGTAACTCAAAAACATTCATACTAAGAAAAGGCACTACTCGTTCGTCTAATAGACGTTAGACCATTGTAGGTAGTCGAATTTGCCACGGAGATTTGGGTTACACATACTGAAGACGCAATACAGTGAGTTCATGTCCCCCTTTTCTCTTAACTGTTTTCAGTTTTTAAACTGCGGGGGTGAAATACATGTTACTGTGTTTAGGAATACTTTTATACATGGTATGGTTAGCTTAAGGAGGGTTACTACTTAGATCATGTGAGTGAGTAGGCGCAACTAGAAGCCATTAATCCTCATTGTAGGACCGAGGGTCAGTAGCGGTAGATCTATCTGGGTGTAGCGAGCCCAACCCCTGAGTCCGCTGAATGAACCAGGTGGTGACTTTGAGCCCGACGCATAAATCCGCTAGGTTTGAGTCTTCCTACGGCACTTCACACATATCATTGGCTTTGCAACCCAATGGTGATCTCTTTTTCCTTAATTGCTACATACCAGGGACTTTTATACATACTTACAACATTTTCAAATGTTTCTACATACTCACTTACACATGAACTCGCTCAACTTTATGTTGATTTTTCAAACTACATGTATTTCAGGAAACTAACAGATCTGGCACAGTATGCACTTATTTTCAAGCTGCGTTTGAATAAAGAAGTCATCCAGGGTTTAGAAGGTGTAACCTCTTCCTGGATGGGTTACATATCACTAAACCCAGTATTGTTTAAAGTCTTTTGCTAAGTCTTTATGAACTCAATTAAGTCAAGTTAAGGTTTGTAACTTATTTTGTGATTGTTGAAAATGGGATTTTTCTAACTTTATTAATGGATGAATATCTCATGTTTTTATCATATAGTATGGTTATGATTGTTGCTGAGGTATTAAGAAGTCACACCAAATAAACCCACCCTTCTGCAAAGCCAGGGTGTGACATTTGATACCCAAGGATAGTTTCATCTCAAAATGCGCATAAACGGCATTTTGACCGAAACTTTGACTCGTCACTTCGACTAATCAACGTGGTAATCAGTAGGTATAGTCACAAGGGACTATTACCATCGTGATTACGCTCACGTAGCAAAGTTCGAACGAACTTTGTGTTGATCATAACCTGGTCAAAGCAGAAAGTCAAACACTGTTTGACTTTCATGCTTGAAATACATGAAAAGCATGAAAGAAGCTTACAAAAGGTCCAAGCAAGGAAGGTTTGAACTCAAAATTCTCAGGTATGAAGCTTCACAAGGATAGCTTCAACTTAGAGAAGGAATTGAGATCAAATGGGAGGAAAATGGCCAAGAACCCACTTCTATTTATACGAAGTTAGGATCAAGGAGATCATTCCAAGTGTTTTGAAGGATCAATCTTGGCCCTACATTTGTGGAGTATTTGATACGATGGGAGTTTAAAACCAGGCCATAGTATTGAGAAAGTTGCATAAAAGACTCTCAACTTTGAACTAGTTGCTGAAAAATGAATTTTCTGCCTAGATGAGGGGGTGGCATGCCGCAACAGCACAACCCTTAGGCTGTGGCGTGACGCCACCACATACCAGTACCAGAAAGTTTCAAAAAAATTGTTAGGTTTGGTCCCTGCAGCTCGTTTAGGCCATTTTTGACGCGTTTAAACCCCGTTAACCCATTTTCAAGGCTCTACAAGGATGTTAAAGCATAGGGGACTTGAAACATGCTTGAAATTATCTCGGATGTCGGTTCGTTTGGTCGTATGGTTGCGTTATTCGGTTAATTACGATGAAACACGAACGAACGCGAAAAATGATCCAAATTACACGACGAATGATATTTTTGTATTCCAATCACTAAAATAAAATATTTTAATGATTTCAAAAAATTTTGGATGTCCGGATATGTTCAGAACGTAATGTGACAACTCGAGTTTCCAAGGTTTCTCCTCTATACGTTACTTGCTTCATATTGTGTCTTGTGGTTCATTGCATTGAAACTGTGCACTATGATTTATTTATAAGTTGTTTATATTGATATGTGTTTTGTTTATAAGTTGTTTATAAGTTGCTTTGATATACTCCATGTGCGACGAACACACTACCCCACGAAAACACCCCTTGGCGAAAACACTCCTTGGCGAAAACACTTTAGTGTTTTCGTCAACTAGCAGGCCGGCGAACATAGGATGGGCCTTTGGCCCAGTAACGATCAGTTATAATGTTTTGTTCACAACCTTTACGTGAAAGTTATAACCGGCAAACCCTAATCATCTCTCACCTTCCCTCTCTCTCTCTCTCTCTCTCTCTTGTGCACCCGACGACAACCCTCCTCTCACTCGAAACTAGATTCCTTTTGTTCGATCATTCTCATTCGAATCCCATAGTTCGGTTAGTGATTTCCACATTTAGTTTAACTTCAGTTCCAAATGTATGTTTATGATGTTCTGATTTCGGTATGCATGATTAGATCAGTTACATAATTTTATGTGAAACATGATATTGATTTAGGGTTCTAGGATTGATATGATTGAATGCATAATCTTGAATGATATTAATGTGATCAGGATCTGAAAGCATGTTAACATGCTAATAGTGTTCGATTATGTGATGTGTTATGTTAATCGACTTGATGAATACATAAAATAGGGTTCATGCTAGATGTTAAGTACTGTGATGATGTTGTTATAATGATTGGTAGTATTAATGATTGTATGAATTGATATGTTTGGGCGGTTGATTGATGAAGTCGATGTAACTGTTAGATGATCATTAGGATTTCTGGGTGTGTAACTGTTGATGATGAACATGCCCTACCCAGACGGAAACTCTACATCGACGAAAACCCCTTGCCGACGAAATCCAATGTTCGTCGAGACCATTTTCATCGTGACCTTGTGTCGACGAAATCTAGTTTTCGTCATGGTGTTTTCGTCATGACCCTGTCGACGAAAACTTATGGGAACAGTAGGTAAATATGTTTAGGTACACTGCATGTATGATCCTTTTTGTCATCTACTGTTAGTGACTGTTATGTGTTGTCATGAACTAGGGGGCATGGTTTGCATGGATCTGTATAACTGTTGTGATATTTAAATTCATACTGTGACTGTATAATATACGTGAAACTTGTAACTGCAAACTAATTGGGTATACATGCAAACTATAGGCTTTGATTGAACTAATTGTGGTCAAGTAATTAAGCATACCGAGCAAACCGAGGTGAGTTCACACACTTTCTAAGGCATGGGATTCTCGGTGGTTGGGAATGGGTTAAAGAATTAAAACGGAACCTACATATCCTCCTTAGGTAGGATATGTATAGCCATCCTCCATGGGTAGGATGCCAATATAAATCCTGCGTATTCTCCTTGGGTAGAATACGTACGTTCGTCCTCCTTGGGTAGGACAACAACCTTAAACTTACTAGACAAAAATCTATCATGAAGTCCCTCATTTTTATATCGACTTAATCGTCGGGCCAATGGCGAGCGGGTCATTAGTTAATAGTGCTATTAGGGTTGACAAGTCTCATACCGTGCCGGCAGGACGGGCGTGTACTAATGGATCTGGGCACTTAGTCAATGATGATAGACATTGACGTAGGGCACAACTTACTTTCGTCAGTTGTGGATATGGTAACGGTCTAGTGGTTCACATGGGGAAGCCCCCACTGATTATGGATATGGTTTGGGAAACAAAGATACTGGTTAACTCGTGGTTTACGAAACAACTTAGGGTTTTCAAAACAAACTTGTAAAACTAAACAACCAACTGTGAACTCACTCAACTTTGTTGTTGACTCGTTGTTACATGCCTTGCAGGTCGTTAGGTATTTATAGAGCTTGCACGAGGAGGCGTGGTCGTTGTGGGACATGAATAGTCATATGCCATGTTAAACATTTGATATATTTGAACTTAAACTTTGGTTTTAAACATTATGCTTCCGCGTACAACTTAAACTATGTTTTGTTTGGAAACCAATTATATTGTGTTGGCTTTTATATTTATTTACATGCTTTGTTCAGTATGATTGGTGGCTTAATCCTGGTCAGTCACGCCTCCATGCGGTGATACTCCGCTTGTGGATTTTGGGGGTGTGACAGATTGGTATCAGAGCCATTGGTTATAGTAAACTTGGTTTTAAAAAGGGAAAAGCTTTTTGACAAAACCATATTATAACCTGTACAGTGCTCAACGATCCACAATGACGCTTCTCTCCACATGCAAGGCTCAACATTCTAGGTGATATGGTTTATGTTTATATTACCTACCTATTACTTACACAGTACATTGGTCATGGTATGCTTAGATAAATGTAGCAACTATTGTTGAAACACATGTGTGCTTACTCTCTTCTGTCATCGCATTTTCGTGACACCTTTCTCACTCATGTTTCCTTTGATATGAAGATCTTGAGTGGACGTATCAACCTAACTCAAGCCCAGCTGACGGCTTTAATTAATGAACAAGTTGCTGCAGCACTCGCAGCCGCTCAGGCAGGAGGTATAACCTGCCATTGCAACTTACTCTAGGATCTCTAGATCCTACTCTCGTGAACCAACACTTGTGCTTAACTTTGTCTCTTCTTACTCGCACGGCAGGTCAACATGCTCAGCCTCCTGTGTGTACTTTCAAAACTTTTATGGACTGCCGACCTACTACTTTCAGTGGCACTGAAGGAGCTGTAGGCCTCCACCACTAGTTTGAGAAGCTCGAGTCTGTTTTCGAGATGTGTGAATGCCCTGAGGCTCGAAGGGTGAAGTATGCTACTGGTACTCTTGAAGGTGTAGCACTCACGTGGTGGAACGCTCAGGTTCAAATGCTGGGGTTGGTCGCTGCTAATGCCACCCCATGGAACGATTCAAGGAATTAATCAAGGAAGAGTACTGTAATCGTGATGACATCCACAAGCTGGAAGTAGAGTTCTACAACTTAAAGATGACGGGGTCGGAAATTGAAGCGTACACGAAAAGATCGAACGAGCTGCCTATCGTGTGTCCTACTATGGTGGATCCTCCTATCAAGCGTATCAAGTTGTACCTTAAAGGTTTAGTGCCAGAGATCCAGAGCCATGTGACCGCAGCAAACCTCGCCACTATCCAGCAAGTTATTCATTTGCTCATCGTCTCACTGATCAGGCAGTCGAGCAGAACAGGCTGCCCAAGCGTATTGGTGCTACGACTACTACTTCTGATGCCCCCAGCGACAACAAACGCAAATGGGATGGAGTCTTAAGCAAG
The DNA here is from genome assembly GCA_030545235.1 of Helianthus tuberosus. Lineage (NCBI taxonomy): Eukaryota > Viridiplantae > Streptophyta > Magnoliopsida > Asterales > Asteraceae > Helianthus > Helianthus tuberosus. The sequence continues at coordinate 7,645 of JARYGA010007965.1, read as the reverse complement.
GGTTCAACATCAGCTCAGTCTCAGTCTCAGCAGCGAAAGACTGATGACTACAAGAGCCCTGGTCAGAAATCTTCGGGTAGCCAGGGGCAGGGTGGATACAGAGGAAACCACCCCAAGTGCAACCGATGCAACATGCATCATAGTGGTTTGGGCAATAAGGGTCGTTGTCTGAGGTGTAACAAGCCTGGTCATGAAGCTAAGGATTGCAGGGGTGCACGACCGGCAAATAAGAATCGTCAACAACAGCCACCAGCTCCATAGAGTTAGCAGCAGCAACAGCAGGGTAACCGGGGATGCTAACAGGTGTTTAGATCTTAAAACAATACCATCACCTATCCTTAGGTGATCACCAAAAAAAGTACACAAATCTCAATTCCATTTGAAAATCAATCATCTATCCTTAGATGATTTATTTTTAGGCTTTACGCCTTTAAAGTTTTCAAATCTCGTCAAAGTTTGGGTCTTAATAATGTGAACGCGTGCAATCTGGAAGGGTGGGTGCCTGTACCCTGAGTTTTCTGTCTAAGGCTAGAGTGTTCGTACAAATCCACATAATCGGACCAGTCACTCTTACCTGGGAACTCTTGGGGTGAGTGTCCACTTATAGGCTAAAGCATGTCTTCTTATGCATTTTGTAGACCTATTACTTTGATTAGTCAATGTGTTGTTTGTTTGTTTTAAGTAACGAACAAATGACCACCCTCCTTTGTGTTGTCGATGTTTTCTATACTCCTTTTGATTGTCCTATATCAATCTCACACATTTCCTTGTGTTCCTTTTCTTTTAGATGCCTCCTCGACGTGATCAAACTCAAGACGCCGCTATGGCAGCCTTGATCACCCAGCAAATCGCTGCTGTACTCCTGAACCTAGTTACCCAGTTAAACCAAGCAAACAACAACAACAATGCACCTGTTTCATGCAACTTTAAGACATTCAATTCGGCTAAACCGCTTTAGTTTTCTGGGTCAGAAGGAGCAACTGAGCTCCTACAGTGGTTCAAGAGTCTCGAGAGTACGTTTCGTCACGTTCAATGCCCGGATGAGCGAAAGGTTGAGTTTGCGTCAAGTGTGTTTCAGAAGAGGGCGCTTACTTGGTGGAATGGTGTGATGAGAGACAGAGGTGCCGACGTGGCATTGGCTCAAACTTGGGAAGAGCTTCGAGCTCTTATGATGAAGGAGTTTTGTCCTCGTCATGAACTGAGGGCACTGGAAAACGAATTCGACGATCTCAAGCAAGATAGTGGAGAGCACCATGCCTACACGGACCGATACGAAGAACTGAGCCTGCTGTGTCCCACCATGGTCACGCCTTTGGACAAGGCGATTGAGAAGTACATAGATGGTCTGCCTGATCCTGTTCAGGATATCGTCACCAGCAGCAACCCTACCACGGTTAGACAAGCTATTGAGCTAGTTACGACCTTGACTGAGTCTCAAGTCAAGAAGGGTAAACTCCACCGCAAGGGTGACAAGAAACCATCTGACAAGACAGAGACGAAGAAGGGAAAGAAAGCTGAAACCTCGAAGAAATCTAGGAAGCGTCAGGCTTCCAAGAACTTTTCCGTTGTTGCACAGACCAATCAAGCTGCTCCTACCCAGCCAGCACAACCACCCGCTAAGAAACAGTATGTTGGTACTGCACCTCTTTATAACAAATGCAATTGTCATCATCAACCGCATCTTCAGTGCCGTCTTTGCAACAACTGTGGAAGATATGGCCATTTGGCTAACACATGTCGCTCTCCTCCTGCTCCGAATCAAGCGGCACAAAACCCTGCCCAACAGCCAGCTAATCCTGCATGACCTCCTTTTCTGCCTGGGTCTTGCTACAATTGTGGAGATCTGACTCACTACTGGTACGTTCTATGTTAACAACCAACTTGCTTCTATTCTTTTTGATTCGGGTGCCGATAAGAGTTTTGTATCCCTAGCTTTTGAACCTTTACTTGCAAAGCCTAGAACAAAACTAGGAAAACCCTTGACATTAGAATTAGCCAGTGGTGAATCCTTTGTATTCGATTCCGTCATTCGAAATTACCAGTTGAACCTCAACGATCATCTCTATCCCATTGACCTCACGCCAATGCAACTTGGGAGTTTCGACGTTATAGTAGGGATGGATTGGTTGACCAAATACCGTGCAGAAGTGGTTTGTTTTGACAAGATTGTTCGTGTGCCTCTTTCGTCTGGTGAAGTTTTAGAAGTTCATGGAGATAAACCCACTAGTAGCCTCAAACTAATGTCTAGCACCCAAGCTCATAGATATCTACGAAATAATTATGTGGCTTTCTTGGGACGTGTCGTAAAGGAGAAAGACAAGGGTAAAACTGTTCAAGACATCCCTGTCGTTCGGGATTATCCTGAGGTTTTTCCTGAAGACTTACCTGGTTTACCCCCAGCGCATCAAATCGAGTTCCGTATTGACCTTGTACCTGGTGCCAACCCGATTGCTAAATCTCCATACCATCTTGCACCGTCTGAGATGCAAGAGTTGTCGAAGCAGTTGTAGGAGTTATCAACAAAGGATTTATTCGTCCAAGCTTTTCCCTTGGGGCACGCCTGTTCTTTTGTAAAGAAGAAGGATGGATCTTTCCGAATGTGTATCGATTACCGTGAGCTTAACAAACTCACCATCAAAAATTGATATCCCCTACCTTGCATTGATGATCTCTTTGATCAGCTTAAGGGTGCTACCTGCTTTTCGAATATTGATTTACGTTCTGGGTATCATCAGCTTCGCGTATCCGAAGAAGATATTCCTAAGACTGCTTTCCGCACACGATATGGCCACTATGAGTTTACTGTTATGCCTTTCAGTTTAACGAATGCTCCTGCCGTCTTCATGGATTTAATGAATAGGGTTTGTAAGCCTTATTTAGATAAGTTCATCATCGTTTTCATTGATGAGATTTAGATCTATTCCAAGTCATGAGCTGACCACGAACAACATCTTCATCTAACAATGGAACTCCTAAAGAAGGAACAACTTTTCGCTAAATTCTCCAACTGTGAATTTTGGCTTAGGGAAGTTCAATTTTTGGGACATATTGTTAACGAAAAAGGTATACATGTAGATCCCGCCAAAATCAGCGCAATTAAAGATTGGAATACACCAACTACTCCTACAGAGGTTCGTTCATTTCTGGGTCTCGTGGGTTATTACCGCCGCTTTATTTCAAACTTCTCCAAGATTGCGGTTCCTCTCACAGCCTTAACTCAAAAGAATAAACCTTTTGAGTGGGGACCCAAACAAGAAGAAGCTTTTCAGACCATGAAACATAAACTCTGCGATGCTCCTGTGTTATCTTTACCTGAGGGAAACAACGACTTTGTCGTATATTGTGACGCATCGAATCTAGGCCTTGGTTGTGTTCTCATGCAAAGGAACAAAGTCATAGCATGCGCGTCAAGACAATCGAAAATCCATGAGAAAAACTACACGACTTATTTTCTTCAGTTAGGCGCTGTAGTTTTTGCCTTCAAGATTTGGAGACACTACCTTTACGGAACAAAATGTGTGGTTTTCACTGACCACAAAACTCTCCAACACATCTTCAATAAGAAAGAACTAAACATGAGGCAACGACGATGGGTAGAACTTCTAAACGACTACGACTGCGAGATTCGCTACCATCCTGGTAAGGTGAATGTCGTAGCCGATGCGTTAAGTTGAAAAGAAAGAGTCAAGCTTCATTGTATCCAAGTTCGATCTGATATTCAAACCCGCATCTTTCAAGCTCAACATACTTGTGTTACACAAGGCTTGATGGGTAAAGAATTACTGTGTCACATTAAACCTGAGCTTGAATTGAGAGACTTTGGGATATTCTATTTCATGGGCCGTTTGTGGGTCCCAAGTATAGACAATCTTCGCACCTTTCTTATGGATGAAGCTCATAAGTCTCATTATTCTATTCATCCTGGTGCAGACAAAATGTATAAGGATCTTCAAACCCAGTATTGGTGGTCGGGAATGAAGAAAGACATTGCCTTATATGTATCCAAATGCCTTACTTGTCTGAAGGTTAAGGCAGAACATCAACATCCCTCTGGATTATTGGAACAACCAGAGATACCAGTTTGGAAATGGGAAAACATTGCCATGGATCTCATTACCAAACTACCGCGCACTAATAGAGGTCATGATGCCATTTGGGTAGTAGTTGATCGTTTGACAAAATTTGCTCACTTCTTGCCAATCCGTGAGGATCTCTCTGCTGAAAAGCTTGCCAAGATCTATGTAGATGAGATTGTATCCTGACATGGTGTTCCTTTGAACATCATATCAGATCGAGATGCTCGATTCTCATCTCACTTTTGGAGAACCGTGCAATCTGCTATGGGAAACCAACTCAATTTGAGCACAGCTTATCATCCTCAAACGGATGGACAATCTGAAAGAACAATCCATACATTCGAGGATATGCTTAGAGCTTGTGTGATCGATTTTGGTGGTAGTTGGGATTCGCATCTTCCGATGATCGAATTCTCCTACAACAATAGTTATCACTCCAGCATCAACCTGGCTCCTTTCAAAGCTTTATACGGTTGAAAATGTCATTCGCCGGTCTGCTGCAATGAGATTGGTAAAGCTCAGCTCACTGGACCTAAACTCATTCTAGAGACTACAGACAAAGTCAAGAAAATTCGCGACAACCTCTTAACTGCTAGAAGCCGTCAAAAGAGTTACGTGGATAGACGACGCAAGCCTTTGGAATTCCAAGTCGGTGATCTCGTCCTACTCAAGGTATCTCCTTGGAAAGGTGTAATCAGATTTGGGAAGAAAGGAAAACTTGCACCACGATATGTTGGACCATTCAAGATCGTTGAAAGAATCGGAAAAGTAGCCTATAGACTTGAGCTGCCTCCTGAACTTGGAAATGTTCATCCAACTTTCCACGTGTCCAATCTGAAAAAGTGTTTGGCTGATGAAAACCTCCACATCCCCCTTGATGAAATTCGTGTCGACAACACGATGCACTTCGTCGAGAAACCTGTGGAAATATTGGACCGTCAAGTCAAGAAACTCAAGCGCATACGGATAGTTAAAATTCGCTGGGAATCCAAACATGGCCCAGAGTTTACTTGGGAATGAGAGGATCAAATGAAGGAGAAATACCCACATCTTTTCCCACAAGTTTCCTCTAATTAAATTTCGGGACGAAATTTCCAAAAGTAGGGGAGACTGTGATATCTGTGTATTTTAACCCTTGTACTGTTCCGAACAACTTTGTATTTAATAAAATACGGTGTTTTAATTTCAATATTTGTTTAATTATTTGTGACATTAGTACATTTTCAATCATTGTTCAATTCTGAACTCTCAAACCTGTTCTGGAAGTGAAATCGTAAACCATTACGTGAACGTAATCAGTTTAACGCGGCGTACACTCAGGAACAATAACATAAGCCAAACATACCCTAAATACCCTTTACATAACTTAGAAATAAGTTTCGAAGGATTCGGTTTGACAAAAACATGTTTATTCGAACTTTAGAAATAATTGTGACAAAACTACGAAACGAACGTTGGTGACCGCCAGGATAATATTTAAATCCCAAAAATATTCTGTTATGATTAAAATTTTATTTTTAATCAGGTTCGTGTTGAAAAATAAATTAAAACGCTTAAAAACGTTATTTTTCAAAGTTTAAGCGCGTACCGCGTGTTACTGCGTAACACAGTGCCTCTACTGCAAAACGCAGACAACACAGCCAGTCTCGGCAACTAAAATTTATTTCAGTAATAATTTGGCGAGTTTATTTTTATAGAATAATAAAAATAATTTAGAACGCCATAAACCGGGATTTAAACGCTAGATAAAATACCCGGTATCCAGTTAATACCTGTTTTTATCTATTTTTACCATTCAAAAAATTACACTTTACCCCCCACCCCTATATTGTTCATGGTTACATGGGGGTGACCCCACCAAAATCTTGCCAAAATCCTATATAATCCATCTTGATCTTTCTTGGATTTGATCTAGATCTTATAAGATCTCAAATGATATTATAGATCTTGTATGTGCTATAAAAAGACCTAAGCTCACACTACACTCCATCTTCATCTCTCTCTCTCCCCCATGACCGTAAACACCCACCACCACCTTACTTCCATCATCCAACTTCATTCATCCAATTCCAAGATCATTCCAAGCTAATTTCAAGTTGGTGTGAAGATCCAAAGGAGTTTCCAAGGTGTTTTCAAGCGATTTCAAGCTCCATATCATCAAAATCTCATCCAAAAACCCACTTGAATCTTGAAGGTATAAAGTTTATGTTTAAATCATACACTTGATTCTTGGTTGTTCTTGATGATTGGAAGTTTCTCTTGAATCTTGGATTTTTTCACAAACTTGAAATCTAAAAAGAAATGGGTCTTGATACAAAAAAAAAATGGTAGTATATATATGTGTGTATATAACCGTACATATATATGTGTGTGTATAAGATTTGAGTTTGAGTTGATTTTTTATAAATACTTGTTTAGGAGGTTTGCTTGCATGAACAAGATTATTTGCAAATATGTTAGTGATATAAAGGAGTGATTGAATCATGAGTTACACTTTGGAATAATGTTAGTATTTTGACATGTAAATGGCCAAAAATTTATTAAACATATTTGAGAATTTTTAAGTTGTTGCTTGTTCTTGAATGATAGTTAAAATGCAAGTGTTTGATGATTTGTGCATGATATGATGAATGTTCAATTAAATCAGTAAATAAACATGAATAAATCACATGTTTGATGCATTTAAAGTTATATGAAATGATGATGATATGATAGTGTGCTTTACACACTTGTACATGAGAATACATGTTGATTTAAAGCTCAAGAAATCATAAAAAAAATATTGTATGACAAAAATGTTTTAGAACAGATTATGAACACAAAAAAATAACATTATTTGGTATATTATAATGGCATGAAACTTTGTCATAGGTTTGATAGCTTTGCATGTTGTACATATAGCTTAGAAAGTGGTAAAATATGTGAAATTTGCATGATTTATGTGCTTTATGTGAGACCTGCACTATCATGAGTATAACCATTATTTTATTCAGTAAATAACATGGGTTATGTTAAAATATCAAGTCTTTACGATTTGGGATGGTTATGGTAACGTTTGATGCAAAACTAAGCGGTAAAACGGTTAAAAATCGGCTTTTCTGAGAATTTTTATAAAACTGTTTTAGATCAGTAAGTAAACAGATATTTTTGATATAAAAATAAGTATTTTAACTTATATTAAGTTTACTTGGTGTTTGGTTAGTCATACGTGACTTCCGGCGCCCAAAAACGTTACCGAATCGCTAAAATGCGTGTTTTTCAACATACACTATAATGGGTTGTTCATGGGTAACTTTTATGTGTTACAATGTGTTATGTGATTTATAATATTTGTATGATGACATGTTAATACTTGACAAGTTTATGTGTATTACGATATTTATTTTATGTCACAATAAGTATATATATTACGACGCGCAACTCGTAGATATATTGCTTATAACATGATAAGGGTCACCAATAAAATCGTTCAAGTCGCAAAGTTTTTAAAATATATATGAACTCATATATATACAAATACACCAACATAATAAAAAATAATAACTTTTCGAGAAAATCTCAAAGTTATG